>JAVTVY010018782.1:0-73549 GCA_036873755.1 Hanleya hanleyi | reverse complement strand
TATATTCTTTGGCATATACCAAAATATTACCCCACTTGGGATTATCAGCTTGTAATCTCCTAATCCACGATATTTTTTGTGCCTGGATTACATATCTAACAATAGGAATATCTAAACCGCCATGTTCAAGTGGTTTAACAGAAATTTTTCTGGACATTTTATCAGGTTTCGAGTTCCAAACAAATTCAAAACAGCGTTTCTGAAATTCATCTATAAGTGGTTCGGGTGGGTTTGGAAGGGAAGAAAATAGATGATTGAGTTTCGGCAATAACAAACTTTTTAAAATGACATTTCGTCCTAATGGTGTCAATCCTTTTTTAGACCATATCTTCATAAGTATGACAATATCTTTTAATTTGTCTTTGTAATTTTTTTCAACCATTTCGACCAAATTGTTTGTAAACACAAGACCTAATAGCTTAAAGTCACCTTGTGACCAGTCTAAGTTCCATTTAGTACGAAACCACGTGTTGTTAGATTTAGTGGAACCTAGCTGCACAATTTTTGTTTTATCTATATTCATTTTCAAACCGGAAATGTTTGCAAAATAATGTAATGTATCTAAACAAGAATTTAAACTTCTGAACGATCCATCCAGAAAAATAGTAGTGTCATCAGCATATTGGGATAACAGATATTCTTCACCCCCAATTGTTATGCCCGTTATGTTTTTGTTATCTCTTAACATTGCTGCTAATATCTCCGCACATATAAGAAATATATATGGCGATAGTGGGTCTCTCTGGCGACAGCCGCGAGATATATGGAAGAACTGTGAAACAAAACCATTGACAATAACGCATGTTTGGGCATTTTTGTACAACACTTCTATCCATTTTTGTATAGAAGGACCAAATTTAAAGAAATCTAAGGCTTTTTGTATGAATGACCAATCTACCGAATCAAAAGCTTTCTGGAAATCGATTAACATAAGGATTCCTGGAAGTTGATGTTTCTCTGTGTATTGCATTGTATCATAAATAAGTCTGGTATTTTCCCCAATAAATCTGCCGGACATGAATCCTTTTTGGTCTTCGTTAATTATTTTTGGTAAACAAGTTTTTATTCTATGAGCGATTGCAGCTGATGCTATTTTATAACAGACACTGAGTAGAGATATCGGTCGCCAGTTTTTAAGGAAATGTTTTGGTTTTCGCTCCTTTGGGAGGCATGTTATTACTCCTTGTTGCTGGGGAATAGACAGTTCGCCATTTTTATAAGCATAATTTATGGATTTCAGTAGATACGTACTTAGATCTATCCAGAAAAATTTGAAAAATTCTGCGGTGTAGCCATCGGGTCCAGGACTCCTATCATTCTTCATGTTTTTAAGTGCACGTGATATTTCTTCATTGGTTCACTCCCCTTCTATAGATTCAGCTTGTGATTGTTCAAGTTTGGGGATTTCCTTCTGAAATAGGATATTAATTCCTTAGTGACCTTTTTTATTTGTTGCACGTATTCTTTGTCCTTCAACAGAGAATTGTTAAATTTCCAAAAACCCTTCCCTTTTTTAAATTCTGTAAATGATAATGTCAAAGTTATAAGTGAGTGGTCTGACCTATAGCTGGGGTGAATATCTGAATGTTTAACGCCATGCATTAGGTTACGAGAAACAAGAAAAAAGTCGAGTCGTGATTGCTTTATTGGGGTCGGCTGTCGCCAAGTATACCGTCTTGAATTAGGATTAAATTCCCGCCATGGATCGACAAAGTCAAAGTGTTCCTTTAATTCACTGACTTTTTGTCTAGCTTTAGGATTGTTAACGTGGGTATAGTTAAAAGTATCAAGAACTGGATCTTGGACCAAGTTCCAGTCACCACAGATTACAATATGCTGACTATTCCATTCTTCTAGTATGGTCTGAATTTGCTCGAAAAAGTTGGGGTCGTCTTCGTTTGGGGCATATATGGAAACTAAAGTAAATGTGAGCTCTGGAGTTTTCATGTCTAAAATTAAGTAGTTACCCTTTTTTGTGTCCAGTTTCACCCTTAAAACTTTAAATTGGAAATTGTTATGAAATAAAATAGCAACCCCACGAGAGTTACTAGAATATGGGCTTATATAAGAATCATAGCCCCATTCTGTAGAAATATACTTTTTCATTTTTCTGGTGAAATGAACGTCCTGTAAACAGTAAATTGACAGCTTTTTCTCAAGAAGGTGGCGAAATATGTCTGTGCGCTTCTCTTTATTATTTAGACCGCGACAATTTACAGATGCTATTGTTATATTTTCACTGGACGCCATTTATTGCAGGAAAGCGTTCTTGTACATTATTAAATTTTCTATCTCTGCGCACCATTATTAATTACAAGCGTCTGGTCCGTCATTCATAATTCAGCCGTCGTCCATTAGAGAATATCCGCGTCCATAATCCAAAGACCTATTCCATATAACAGTATTAGCACCGAATTCAAAAAGACAATCATAGTATACATAAACATAGGCTTGTTTCCTGCAAGAGAGAAGCGGTCAACAGTTTTCAATGATGCGGGCAAGATATCATGATGTTCCAAAAATATCAAATCCGTATCGCTGATCAGTATTCTTAATCCATAATATTCGTTGTAAAGTCGTCATCTAAAGAATGATGTATCTCAGTCACGCTTTGATTGTGACTGTTCATATGAGTACCATGAGAATCTTGAAGTACATGGGTTCATACGGCCCCTAGCCCCGGGTTAAGCGGAATTAGACACAAGTTACGAAACGTAACGCCATAGATCTTGCACGCTACGCTCGTATTTTGCTATCAGCATGCGATATGTATCGCCAAATTTGAGAAACTTTGAGTGTAGGCGCTTGGTGGAATAGCCCTGTTTTTTAAGTTTCTGCACCAATGTTTTGTGACGCTGATTAAAATCGTCACATTTAACACAGGATCTAGCAAATGCTACTAAGCGAGATATGTATACACCATATGCAGGTCCCACTGGAATATTACTGTCCAGAAAGGGATAGTTTACGATGTCGAAATTGTAATCATCTCTTTTGTCATAAAGTCGACGAGAGAGAAGGCCTGCTTCATTTTTATAGAGATAGAGATCTAAATAAGATGTGCCTGTAGGGCTATCTGTAGTTTCCTTCAAATCCAGTGAAGGTGGATATATATCCTTCACTGCGTCATTTATATAGCGATTATCCACAGCGAGAAGATCGTCTATATAGCGTTTGGTGAATGAGAAGGAACGGGCTTTGAATGGATCGGTTTTTGAAAGCGCCTGCATATAGTCATATTCATAAGAGAACAGATATAGGTCAGCCAACAGGGGTGCACAATTAGTACCCATTGGAATACCTATATGCTGTTGATATATTGTGCTGCCAAATTTCACATAGATATTTTTAATGAGAAATTCAAGCAACTCTATAAACAAAGAAACATCCCATGAATGATATCTCTTGTATGTAGTAGAGCTAAAGAATGCTTTATGGCTTCCGACATTAATGTATCTACGATCAGTTTTCTTGAACACAGATACTATTAATGAACTTATACGGTCAATACCCGGTTGCGCATAAGTGCAAACGCCCGAGTATTGACACCAGGAGGCGCTGTTGATCTACTTTGTGATGTCACTTCCGGTTCCGGTCACGTGACCGGAAGTGACCTTTGACCCCTGCGCACCATTATTAATATTCGGTATTGTGCGTATCGCAGGGGTCAAAGGTCAATGACGTCGCAAAATAGGTCAACAGCGCCCCCTGGTGTCAGTACTCGGGCATTTGCACTTATACTACTATTGACGCATAGTTGACTGCTCTGATCCATCCCTAAACGTCTTCAGACCGGATATTTCAGTTCCCATGAAACTGCATCCTGGAATGGAAGAACACATGGAGGTCGATCCGCCGTCCCGAATTTAAGAGCCGATGGAGATTGATCCCAGTGTCGAGGAGCCCTTCCATCTCCCTTCCCTGCCTACCAATGCGGGAAGTAAGAGCTCGGAGCTCCAGTATCCTGAACTGCATGAAGACGCACAGGAAAAACACCTCAGAAGGAACATGGTCGAAGATTGATATGGCGAATTCTGATTGGACAAGAGCATACTTGGATTGTAAACATACCCAACGCGGCTCTCCTAGCTTGGCTATGATGTAACATTAGGGAGAACAAACTATATGAAAACTTGTGAACGTCTTGATCTGTCTTTCTATCATCTGTCTGCATCATGGCATTAAGCCGTATGAGATTAGCTATAGAAGAGGTTAGGGCGTTAACCCCATTCCTCCTCCTCCTCCTCCTCCTCCTCCTCCTCGTCCTCCCCCTCCTTCTCCTCCTCCTCCGCCACTCACGCACACACAGGTAACTCTACCAGATAGCCGGAGGAAACAAGACCCTCATCTCTCCCAAAAGCTCATTTGCAACTCCGAACCCCCTCTCTCTACTACTCTCGAGTGATCTATAAATAGAACAAGGTTTTCCAAGAAAATTTCCGAAACTTTACCCTGAGATGTAGAGCGATGATCTTCAAAACAGGGGTTTTCCCAGCTAAACACCCAGTACAATGTCCCGGTGTAGAGCGATGACATCATTGGGGACCACCATGTTTTATTCCTTGGTGTGAATGGATTGATACATACACCTTGTCGATGCGTTAGTATTATATAATAGCATGGCACAATCTCGCGCAAAAGATAAAACACTGGTATGCTAGGGCGTTAAGGCGTTAGGATAAGGCGTTAAGGTGTTAAGATAGGTCGTTAATGCGTTACGATAAGGCGTTGAGGCGTTGAGATAGGGCTTTAAGGCGTTACTGTAAAACTCTTAGCAAAGGTCATAGAGCAAATATACTGGGTTTCTGTTTTCCCTACTACTAAGGGGCAATTGGATTACTTCCCTTGATTTTTACTTCTCCGAATTTGGGAGACTTCACTATCTCAAAAACAAAAACATTCCCATTTCTATGACCAGGTGTGAAGTTGGTTTTTCGGATCTTTTATTTCGGAAAAAACATGCACCCACTCATGACGCCATGGCGGCTTCAAACTGATACCTCACACGACCCAGTACGTCCACCGTTGGCCCACCCAGGCCCTCAAAGGTCCATTTCAATGCCCTTTTCCCACAATTACCTGTCTGCACATGCGCGCAGTACGTAACTTCCATTCCATACTCATACAGTCGGATGGTCCTCCACGAGTGCTTCACTACGACACCTCACGACCCAATCGGACCAATAGTGATCCATCTCGACCCCAAAATGTCCATCTCAGCGCTACTTGCCCAGTGGGCATGCGCACGGTAACTTTTCAGCGAAAGTCAGCCCATGGCCTCGAGGCCCGTTCCATCGTGTCTTATATCTCGAAACAAAGAAAACAAGGGCCACACCACATACCGCAAATGTCCATGAGTGGGTTCCCCATTAGGTTTAACATTGAAGTCACTGCAGCGTATGGCCTTCTTTAAGGGTAGATAACTCATGCTGGGCTCTCACGTGACCGGAAGTGATGTCACAGGAAGTGAACTTTGACCCGGAAGTGACGTCATTGAATGTGATGTCACCCGTAACATCATAGTGACGTCACCTCCGCGTGATTCCGCATCACTTTCAACCTCAATACTGAGGAACTTCCACGCTTCCTACTACTCCCGTCAACGCCTGTTTTAACACTTTATGAGAGCCCATGTACTCATGCTGCGGCGATCGAGGGCGCCGAGCAGGATAACTTATAATTAAGGGGCTTAGGGTTCACTCCAGAGATTTTTCCATTCGGCAAGGAATAGACCATGGGTCCGTTTTTCGGCCACCAATTGTCGTAAAATCTTCAACCCAAATCACTTGTATGTATATATTTCCAGAAAGAGCATGATTAAATTATTATTTTAAGACACAGCACTGATATGTTATAGAAAAATGAATCTCGAACCTTCCGCTCCAAGCTTGCTGTTTTTCTAGAAAATCCCTTAAAATGTCGAAAAATGGTAAAATTCGGCACAATTTCCAGAAAAATTTGGGAGAGCGATTCCAATGAAATTTCTTTCTCATGTTCCCAGGTCAGGTATCAACTTAAAAAGGCGAAAAAAAGTGGGGGTCAACCTGTCCGTTTTTTGTCAGATTCTCTTTCCTTAAATGAGTCCTGATATTTAGCCACACCCAAGGGGCATAACTGAGGCAGGACAAAATTCACTCCATGACCCCGATCACCGAGTAGACGAAGCCAGCCATCGATCCGTATATACTCGTTTGCGGCGTTGATAATTCTGAATAGGATAGTATTATAGAAATGAGCTATTGTGAAGCCAAGAAGAATTATGATGTAGCAGAACACGGACAGTCTATCGCATTGCTACGAAACTGGGGAGGGCCACCTAACATCCAAATGCGCCTCTATATCAAGAAAACAGCCATGGCGATCTATAAACAGTATAGACTGCTGCCGCTAGAAATCATGGACCATAGGTCAATCATGAAAACCAAGCGACTTTTGGAAGAAGGTATGGGGGCACAACCGACAATACTCTGCAAAATGCGGTCAAAATGCCAAAACAGCTGCTCCAGGATAAGTTATCGTTATAGTATCCTGGGCTGCCCGAAGACGCTTAGAAGTGGATAAGAGCGAACGGACGATCGGCAATCCCTATAACGGACAAGAGCGAAGATGGCCGACAATTGACGCATCACAATAGCAGACCACGATGCGTCTGATACACGGACAATAAAGTTGTTGTATAAACACACCCATGGAGGCTCCACCAGCTAGCGTGTGATGTAATGGAGGAGATAATGAAAATGTGAAATACCCAATATGCTTGTTGCTGTCTCTCTTTCTCCCATATCTCTCTGGTGGATAGTGTATATACGATGATGGCATGGCTATGGCGTTACGATAGGGCGTTAAGACGTTACAATAGAACGTTGAGACGAGCGTTAAAGTGTAAGGACGGGGGTTAATAGGCGAGACTGCGTTTCGATGAATTATTGTCAATTCCATCATTTCCTGGCAACCCAGAGGAGAAATTAAGGTGGTCCAAAAAAGACACCCGCTCGGTAAATTATGGGATCGACGGATAAACAACGGAGCCACGGTTGAACGGCGAAAATGTTACCCAGCAGAAAAAAAGTACAATGGTTCGATCTAGTATGCCAGGGGACGGTCACTGAATCTCGATGATCAAGGCGATATTTTTATCGAAACTCAAACAACAGATATTACCAACGATATTTCCGAAGATTCTCTTGAATCGATCAGAAGTGAAATTCCGAACATCAAATGGCGTAGACGTCACCTACACCATGAATGCAGCTGCCAAACGGACCATTATTTCTGATAAAATATTTTCCCAGCTGCCCGAGTTCCAGAGCCCTGATTTACGAAAGACGGGAAAAGGAATCCTATCCCGTGCAAATAAAAGAACCCTGAAATGCACGGGTAAAGGGAATTTCGAAATTGGTATAGAAGACGAGATACTATTGGGAAATGATATTTTACAGAATTGACTCGAGGGGCCAGCTGATATACTCTTGAACGAGAAGATAATTATTCTAAATTCAGAATCATCATCGTGATAGCCAGAAAGAAGTGTAGTTCAGTAAGGCCATGCTTAGTCTTTCACCACCTCAACCTAAATCCCGAAAGATGTATTTCTATCGCCCAGAATCTAAGATTGTTTTGAGGCAATTGTAGGTGCGACATGGCTTTCTTTCCAAGATCAAACCTCAGCCTATAATCAATTATCTGTTAGGAAGGAAGACATCCCAGAAATGGGAGTATACAAAAATGCCTGTTGGGCTCTGTAATAGCCCAGCCACTTTTCAGCGATACATCGAACTAGAGCTAACTGGACTCCACTGGGTTTCATGTCTCTTACACTTAGATCATGTGATTTTTGACCATACGTTTGAACAACACACGCTCGGGAGAAAATAAAGCCTGCAAAGCTAAAACTGAAGACAAGTATAAAAAAAGGAAGTCTAGTTCCTTGGACACGCTATTTCCAGTGATAGAATTCGTCCAAACGAGGAAAATGTGAAAAAGATCGTAGCCAGGTCCACCCGGAGAAATAATACCGAAGTTTTTTGTTTTATTTTAGATTTTGGCTCCATTATCCCGACTATTATTTTGTGTTTCGGAAAATATCCATCTACATATGGCCAGGGCTTCCGTGACAGTAGAGTTTTCAAAGTTTCAGACAAAAACCTCGGGCGGCTAAGATGATCATTTCGATGTTGTTGATAACCTACCTATGAGAAAAGAAAATAATAGAAGAAAAAACAAGGTTTGCTTGACAATAAATGTAAAAATTGGCTTTTGTTCTTTTCTTAGTCCTTTGTCCGAATTCGCCCCACTGTCCGAATACACTCCAGTTTACGGTACTCATTTTTTAAATGTTTTTTCTCTCCCCAATGTGGAATTAGATGTAAATGGACACAAGGTGTTTAGATATGATGACAGAGCCTTCGGTTTTAATGAATTTGCACAATGAGCTTAGAATAATGCATTGACCTATAAGAGCAGCATGAAAATTATTGGCATTCAAATCTGAATCTTAGGGGTATGTGAATAGATTCAAAATGAGTCCAAGGTGTTAGGCTATACTTAGAGATGCGTATGTTTTGATAAGAAATAGTGCCTTGAACTATTCGAGCGAACATGAAAAATTTAGATTTTCAGATGACCCGATATGGCCGCCATTTTAAGTCTCCCCATCAAATTGTGATCTTAGAGATATGCGAATAGATTCAAAATGAGCGTAAGATTATAGGTTATGCATAGGTATATCTCAATTTGATATATTTGAACAATGGGCTAAGAATAATGCATTGAATTACACGAGAAACATGAAAAATTATGATTTTCTGATGATACCATATGGCCGCCATTTTGAATTTTACAATCAAATGCTGATCTTAGGCATCATTATATAGATTCGAAATGGGCATACGACGTTAGGCTATGCTTAGTTATGTTCCGGCCTTAAAAAAATGCACAATGAGCTGAAAATAATGCCTTGAACTCTAGGAGCAACTTGAATAAAAACATGATTTTTCAAAATACGCGTAAAGCGTTACGCTCTGATGTGACATCCCTTGGTGTTATTTTCCCACCTCTTGCATATCGCTCCAATTTATTACCTGTATATGGCAGGATTCTGCTGGTGGACTGTTAGTCCCGAGCCCCGCCCTTTTTACATGTCATTCGACAAATATATGTAGGTTTATTATTTTGGTGGGAAACTTAAGCCGTACGACGTCGGGAATTGCAGGTTAGTTTTTCTTGGTATTCTTGCATTTACCATATTTACAACATGTTGGGGCGTTTATTCCATCAAGAAGTTTCCAGTGCACTCCCTCAATGCTCTTCCATTAACATCAGATGGATTATTTGTTTGAGCTGATCTGTCATCACAGCTCCCGAGCTACCGTATCTAATTCCGCTGAAGCCGGTGCTAGGGATCGTGTGAATACTTTATAGTGAACAACTACAATAAAACTAAGATACTAAGGCTACATCCGAGAATCCGCCGTATTCTCGGGTCTGAATATGAGGTGCCGAAGGAAGCTTTCTTGTGGAGTCATATGATTGCTTTTTATTCTCTAGAGTCGTCAATATTTCCAACCTCTTGCATATCGATCCAATTTAAGACATTTACATATTGAGCTAAAAATAATGCCTATAATATGAACAACCCGAGAAAGCACAATTTATAGATGACCCCACTCGAGCGCCATTTTAAATTAACACATGATGGTTAATCACTAAATTAGCACAATATAATATCCCAAAACCTTCAAAAGTACAGACTCTCGCTTTTCATTCATTCCGGTGATACCGTCAAAAGTTCAAAAGGGCGCTAAATTTCCGAATCCTCTATCACCAATGCCAGACTGGGTTAAGGCAGACTACTTCAAACGCAGGAAAGAAAACTTGGGTTCAACAAATTTCTTGGTCGAGAAGGTCCAATCTAAAAGAAAATGCATGTTGCCAATAATTCACAGATAAAAAATACAGACACATGGCCATGCACTATACGGCGTATACATATGACGCCTGGTAGCAGTTGCTGGATCATGTGAAGACTTCAATCACCAAACGTCTGCAAGTTTCTCAAATGCTGTGATAAGCATCGTACACCGACGGCAAGATACGATCGTGGCGTGCAAGATCTCTGGCGCTACGTTTCGTAACTTTTGTCTAATTCCGCTTGACCTGGGTTAAGGGCCGTTTGAATATGATGTGTTTTACATCTCAATGGTGTTCAAATGTACATCCACAATCAAGCGTGCCGATTTTGAAATTTGTTTGGATAAAGAATAATTGTCGGTGATTAGGGATTTATGTGAAGAACATCATGTTGTCTTGCTGACATCAATTTGCAAGTTGATGACCGCTAGGAAACCACTTTGTGTTTTTATTATTTTTATTACATACAAGTCTGGAATTGATGCTAACTGTCAGGCGAAATTGTTCTTTCGATTATTGAAGCGGAAATTCTTTCATTGACGACGGCTGAACATTGAATGTCGGATTTGACATTGGGGAGACACTGAATAACTGGCGTGAGATATTTCACACATTACTGTCGCGTGTATTTTCTGGGAAGGAAGTTCTTGGTTCGAACAGACTACCAGACACTGAACTGGGTGCTCGGTTTGAAGGATTGCGAGATAGATAGAAGTACTATCAGCGGTTTAAAGATTGGGTACAAACCGGGAAGCGCCACCAAACCGCTGATGACTTGTCTTGATGTCTAAATCCAAGACTCTTTAAATGCACAGAAGATAAACTTTTGAGATGCGGACAGTGTGTGAAGTGCCCTTAACTGATCACTAATCATTATTAGTTATGGCTCGTCTATCTCTTGCAGGAATCTAGCCTATGTATATATATACTATGCTTGTCTTTTTGAATTTAGTGCTAATGCTGTTATATGGAATAGGTATTTGTGTTATGGACGCGGATATTTTTTAATGTACGACGGCTGAATTATGAATGACGGACCAGACGCTTGTAATCAAATTCGTGCCATGATATCTTATCAGCCATAGCGATTAAGAACCGTTGATCGGAAAGATTGCGGAGCGCATTCGGGACCTTATGACCTCTCCGAATATGCCCATATTTGAGCGGATTAGGTAACGGGTAATGTGTTGTATATTTCATTTCTTCTGCTTGTTTTGAATTTACAAGTTTCGTATCTGTCGTTGTTTTGATTGGAGGGGCGCCCCCAAGTGGTTTCTCTGTGGAACTCCAAAGAGTTTTTTCTCCAGCCTTTCTCCGTACGAATTCGGCCTTCGTCGAAATATACCGAGATCCCACTAAAGTTGCGCATCGTCACAAAGTGCCGTCCTTTTAGTGACTGTTATTTTAAACTGACAGTTCCAGTAATAACTGTACAGCCCTAATCTGCTTGCAGGGTCTGGTACTTACCTGCATTATGGAGGATGATCACTGATGCACAGAGTGCATTTGTGGGTGAAGGTTGTTTTCTTCCAGGAGTTAGCGAGTAATGTATTCCTGTATGTTTGGAAGTTAGTGCTGCTGTTGTTGTGTACCATATCATATTATGGTTTCTGACGGGAATAACGCAGTATGCCGTCATGTTAAACAGGTTTAGGGATGATGGTCATCCTGAGACAGGAATTTTCAGCGAGACTGACCTGACGACACACAAAGCGTCTGAGGCACCATGCATGCAGGGCTACGCTATGTCAAGCCTTACGAAGAAGCAATTGGAGGACCCTGACATAGGACCTGTTCTAAGATGGTATGACGAAGGTCGACGAAGCCCTGGACTACTGTAATTCATTGGACATTCCCGCGGAAAGGGATGGGGTATTATTCTGAAGATATGTACGCAATACTGCGTCTGACAGGCACTGGCCGGTCCTTGTACCTAGAAGAAAAAGGGATCACGTATTGAACCAGAAGCATGATTCTATCCTTGCATGACACCTGAGGCGGGAGAAAATCCGTGAGCAAACAACGTAGAATTTGGGTTCGTCGTTGTGGCACTGGTGGAATCTCTTCTTGGATGTGAGAGTGGGAGCCCCTTTGGAATGCCTATCGGCGGATATCTTTGGACCTATTCCAGGAACAGAGACAGAGAGAGCGCGAATAAATACATCATAATTGTGGCAGACCATTATACAAATTGGGTGAAATTTTCCCCACACCAGAGCAGGCAGCAGTCACATGTGCTCGGGTACTTTAAATAATTCATTAGTGAGTACTACTCTCCTTTAGATTTGCATAGTGATCAGGGTTTGAACTATACAAGCGATGTATTCTCAGAACTTTGTTGCCCATGAAGTTGTTGTAGTGGCGATATAACTTTCACTGTTGTTAGGTCAATCCATGTTTATTCACATATTGTGTGAAACTGGCTGATACCAACCAGCAGACCCTGAGATGATCAGTAGATGGACGGATGAGAGAAAAATCTAATGTTTCCAATCTTGAAACGGACGATTATTAAAAACCCCTACGACAAAGTACCTGAGATATTAAAAAGAAAAAGATACACTTCATGCAAATTGAACAAATTCTTTCATCTTAATTTGTCCTTTTTTACTTAAACCAGCAGGGGCATAATCTTTATTATACCGCAACAGGTCAATGTTAGTTAGCTGCATGTTTCCCAGGAAGAACCTAATGTAATCTCAGTCCAAAAGCATCAGTAACATGGTAATGCATTTGCTTCGTTAAAGTTTTAGTGAGGCTGTTTCATATGCCGACTCACGCAGCTTGAGATATTTGGCTGTATTGTTAAAGACATCTTTGGAGCTACCACTCATTACTAGCTATACGAGGCACTCATATAGTGTCATGCTTCTGGCAGTTGAACAAGACCATGATATTGAACAACAGATTTATGTGGCAGTACCTACAGTTTGTCTTCCCAAATCTACATCTTTGTTTTCTCAAAAATCCCACCTTTAAAATAGTTATTCCCTTGATGGAGAGACGCTTGGTCGAACACACAGCCAGAGGAAAATGGCCGAAATGGCAGCGATATTTTTGAGAGCATTGCTGGTCTCCGTGGATATACGTAAGGGAGAAAACTGCTACTTCATAGATCTTTGAAGCGGAATGGTCTTTCTGCCTCTCCAGGTTTTGAGATTGACTGAACTGCTGACTGAATGTTGATTACTGCTGTAATATAGTTTCCACACAGTGAAGCACGGCAATTATGTAAATACTATTTAGTACATCATTATTTCAAGATCCAGCTACAATATTTATGTTGTTTATTCATCGATAATTTGTCTGTCAGCAAATGTGTCTCTCAAGACGCGCTTATAAATATAAAAGTGGTTCAATAAGTATCTGAAAGAAACCTCTGAAAATGCTCTAGATCACTGCAAATGGACTCTAGAATTCAAAAAACGTACATGAACGAACGCGCCTTTGGAGCGTATTCGTATGATGGTATTTGGGGGACATCCCCGTCCAAGGTAAAATCATCTTCCCACGCCACTGTTCTTGTCATACATAATGAGAGTTACTTTTGACTCATGATGTATTAGCTGGTATGTGAGTGGTGGGGATTATTTTTTATATATTTTTGCAATCATGTTTAAATGATAACCCCGTAGTCACCAATTTAGATTGTGCCATCAGGTGGTGCCACCTTGCGAGATGCAACCCCAAGCGACAACTCATGGCATATTGTCTGCAAACGAAATTTGACAAGAATCTTAAGGCGTCCTCAGCCTATTGCCCGGAAACCAAATTTAGACTTTGCCACCAGGTGTCACTACCTGTAGATGCAAGTGGGCGAATCGCAATCCCAATCGACATCTCATGGCATGGTATCGAATTACGAACTTTGAGAAGAAAGAGGGGTCCTCAAGTTATTGCCCCGAAAACAAATTTAGATTTTGACACCAGGTGACACCGCCTGTAGACGCAAGTGAACAAAACGCAATCTCAAACGACATCTCCTGGCATGGTACGTGCATGCCAAATTTAAGAAGAAACTGATCTCAAGTTATCACCCCGAAACAATTTATACTTTGCCACTAGGTGTCATCGCCTGTGGGTACAAGTGAGCGAAACGCAATCCCAAGCGACATATCCTGGCATGGTACATGCATACCAAATTTGGGAAGAATCCGATGAGCGTTTCTCAACTTATTACCCTGAAAGGCAGGGTATTTCGGAGGCACCTAGTGCCTAGTGGCATCATCTACAGGTAGATCTCGCTGAAACGCAATACCAAGCGACATCTTGTCGCAAGGAATGCGTGTGCCGAATTTTAGAGAAATCCGACGACGTGTTCCAATGTTATTGCTAGCGAGAATTCGCACGAAAATCCACAGAACCCTCGTGGCGCCACCTTCAGGCAGATCTTGCTGAAAGGAAACATCAATCGACGTATGGTTGCAAGGATTGCTTATGCCAAACTTTGGAGGAATCCGATACAGTGTTTTGAAGTTATCGCTTAGGAAGAATTTGTACGGACATAAACGGACATGCACAGAAGATTGGAACAAGATCCAGTTGCGCCACCTTCAAGCGGATCTTGCAGAAACGCAATACCAATCGAGGTATTGTCACAAGAAATGCTTATGCCAAATTTCGAATTTCAGAGGAAAACGTCAAAGTTATTGCTTGAGAGAATTAAGACGAATATCCCCAGGAGGATGGAACAAATCCTAGTGGCGGCACCTTCAAGCAGATCTTGCTGAAACGTAATATCAATCGACGCCTTGTCACAAGGAATGCGTATGCCAAATTTCGGAGAAATCCGACAAAGCATTTGGAAGTTATCGCTTACGAAGAATTTGAACGGACATCAACGGACATGCCCCCATGCCTGGACAGGTCCCAAAAATCCCAGGTCAGATAGGGTTAATGTGAGGTGACCATGAAAGTTTTCCGTTGAGTCATATGGTTCCTGTTTGTTCGCCAGACGTCAACTTTTCTTACATCATATCTCTTCGAGTTTGGACAGCCCAGATATTTACGCTGACAGAGGCGTGTTATCGTTGTAACTTTGCTCAACACGAGAAATTACGAGATATGTCCTCTATGTTATGTATAATTACAGCAAATGGCTTAGATATTCTATTCTTGGGTTACTTAAAAGTGAGGGTGGAATTGAGTGGCCGTAAGTTATCATATTTAGTTTTTTTGTTTGAAGGATCTCGTAGATACCCCCTTTGAAAAGAAGAAATTAGAAGTGCATGGGGTCACTGGTAGATACATCGTGAGCAATATTCACCAGCCTCCATCAAGTAATATGGTAGATCGCGGGGCTGATAGCTGGTTAAACCAACCGTGAAAAGCAGTGGTGGTGGCATTGTATCAGAAACGGCAAGTTACTCCCGTGAAGAAGACCAGCTTTGTGTAAGTTTGTCTGCTTGAAATCAGCCTGCTCTGCTAGACAGATTGAGACTTCCGTGAGGCAGGCCAACAAGCCTTTTAGGCCTCTTGAATTAATTGCAGCAGATTTCTCGGAGCTGGAACCAGCTGGTACGATAGAGAACGTGCTAATCATGACCGATGTATGTAACAAATTGACCCAACCTGTGCCACCCTCGGAATCAGCTCTCAACAACGGTTACCCTGGTACATGTCAGAGAGTGGTTTGTTCGCTATCCCAAAGCGCCTGCCCTACTTACGTTTAAAAGACACAAGTTTGATTCGATATAATACTGGAATATTGCACCATGTATGGGAAGAAGAGAAGTCGCACGACACTTTATCGTCCTGTCGGCAATGGGCAGAGGAAAATGTTTAATTGAACCTTCCAGGGGCCCATGGTGACTGAGATGGTCAGATTCGCGGTTGATCGCCTTAGGCCGCTAAACCGACACGGTTTCGAGCGTCGTTGGTGCACGTGTGAGTTTGCCAGTTACTTGCCGACGGGCTGCGGTTCTCTCCGGATACTCCGGCTTACGCCTTTTAAACTGGCTGTCACCATATGAGTGAAATAGCCGTGAGTGTGAAATTTAAGCCCTACGACGTCGGGCATTACACATTTTTCTTGATATTCTTGCATTTACCAGGTTTACCCTATGTTGAGACGTTTACTCCATCAGACGTCCTCGATGCTCATCCATTAACATCAGATGAGTTATTGCTTTGAGCTGATCTGGTATCACAGCTCCCGAGCTAGCGTACCTAATTCTGCTGAAGCCGGTGCCAAGGGCCGTGTGGATACTTCATGGTCTCCACATGAACACGCGGCTGAGATACTAAAGCTACGTCTGAGAATCCACCGTATTCTCGGCTCTGAATGTGAGGTGCCTAGGGAAGCTTTCCTGTAGAGTCATATGGTTGATGTTTAGTCACCAGACGTCAACTTTTCCCACCTCTTGCATATCGCTCAAATTAAACCAGATCCCCCACCCCTCTGCCGAACCCTCCTTGAGAGACTGCGAACCTTGACATCCGAAGGGAAGGAGCCCCTTGCTGAGAAGGTATATTCATACAACTGTACGCCACACTCTACTTCTTCAAGTGAACATAGTTTCCCAGTCAGTCAAGATAGAACCCTACATGATCGCAATGACTCAGACAGTAAAGATAACCCTACATGATAGAAAAGACTCAGATGGGGAAGATGGCGTTCTCTGGTGTGGCCGTGATGGCCCGTAACGATGATGGTACGCAACAGGGTCAGCCAGAATGTCTTGCTGGTGTTTCATGAACTGGAGACTGTGTGAACTGCAACGGACCGTATGTAAATATCGCGTAAAGTGTAATTGTGAATGTCTTGTAAATTTGCGTATATCAGCTAAACCAATAAAATGATTTTTGAATCTGTTTCATAGTGTATACCCTGAAACTTTTAGCGTTATCTTACACTGTTGACCTGGATTGAAAGTTGTCCTTGGTACACCTGTAAAGCATCATGTATTCATAAACTTGCATCTTATTTCCAGTTATCACATACATGCGAGACAAATATGTATATATTAGACCATGAAGCCCAGAATGAGTTCTAGTAAGAGATTAGACTGACCAGCAACATACCAAATCAGGATGTGGCTAGGATCATAAGCGGCTGCTTAAGGCGGGTATTTAAGTTTACAATGGCTTTGTGTGAAATTAAAAACATGAGGGAAGAGCTAGATCATGAGACAAATACAGGAAGTCAGGGAATGGGCCAAATGTCACAGAATTCATGAAGATGCAGTGAACTTTTTATTCAAGTATGGATCTAATTCCAGTGAAAGCGCTCTAATTATTGGACTCGGATGACTTAACTATCACATGAACAACACAAGTTCAACCTAAAGACAGTGCGCGAATTGTCGAAAGTATAACCAGAATACAGAGACGCCTCAAAACCAGATGTCTGAACGAGCGGACACACAGCGAGGAGACATGCCAGCGGACTCTCTATACTACAATCCCTCATAAGTTCGTTAATAGTATCCGTGTTCAAGAAAACTGATCGTAGATATATTAATGTCGGAAGTCATAAAGCATTCTTTAGCTCTACTACATACAAGATATATCATTCATGGGATGTTTCTTTGTTTATAAATTTGCTTGAATTTCTCATTAAAAATATCTATGTGAAATTTGGCAACACAATATATCAGCAGCATATATCAGCAGGTAGTCCAATGGGTACTAATTGTGCACCCCTGTTGGCTGATCTGTATCTGTTCTCTTATGAATATGACTATATGCAGGCGCTTTCAAAAACCGATCCATTCAAAGCCCGTTCCTTCTCATTCACCAAACGCTATACAGACGATCTTCTCGCTCTGGATAATCGCTATATAAATGACGCAGTGGAGGATATATATCCACCTTCACTGGATTTGAAGGAAACTACAGATAGCCCTACAAGCACATCATATTTAGATCTATATCTCTATAAAAATAAAGCGGGCATTCTCTCTCGTCGACTTTATGATAAAAGAGATGATTACAATTTCGACATCGTAAACTATCCCTTTCTGGACAGTAATATTCCAGTGGGACCTGCATATGGCGTATACATATCTCGCCTAGTAGCATTTGCTAGATCCTGTGTTAAATGTGACGATTTTAATCAACGTCACAAAATATTGTTTCAGAAACTTATAAAACAGGGCTATTCCACCAAGCGCCTCCGCTCAAAGTTTCTCAACTGTGACGATAATAGCAAAATACGAGCGTAGCGTGCAAGATCTAGGGCGTTACGTTTCGTGTGTGTCTAATTCCGCTTAACCCGGGGCTAGGGGCCGTATGAACCCATGTACTTCAAGATCCTCATGGAGCTCATATGGACAGTCACAATCAAAGCGTGACTGAGATACATCATTCTCTAGATGACGACTTTTCAACCATTATTATGGATTCAGAATACTGATCAGCGATACGGATTTTATATTTTTGGAACATTATGATCTCTTGTCGGCATCATTGACAACTGTTGACCGCTTCTCTCGAAACTAGCCTATGTTTATGTATACTATGATTGTCTTTTTGAATTTGGTGCTAATATGGAATATGGAATAGGTCTTTAGATTATGGACGCGGATATTCTTTAATGGAAGACGGCTGAATTATGAATGACGGACTAGACGCTTGTAATTACGTTAGCCAGATGATGCTGTCAATCCCCCAGATGCATTTGTGACTACCATATGTGATATAACCCCTCGAGTAGAGGATCATGGGTAAATTCAAAATTGGCGGCCATGTGGTGGTTTCGTCATTTTTTTCAAAATTTCTGCTTTTCTTTGAGGAATAGTGAACAAAAACTATTTTATTTCCTATCAGATTATTATTTACCATTCAGTTTTCCAGAAGAAAACAAATAAATGACAAATTTGAAAAATCTGACAAAAAAAAATCGACCAATGAATGACGTCACTGTGACGTCATCAAAGCGGTCATCTTTGATTTTTTTACGTTTTTTGGTAGAGCTTGATGGTGTTTTAAGTTTCTGTCCCCTAGCTCAAGGAATAAGAAAAATATTTAAGTAGGGAGTGAAATGGCGCCCCTAGGGCTGGACAGGTGCCAAATCGCCCTGGCCAGAATAGGGTTATTTGAGACACAAGTGATCCTCCGGTCTGATATGCGGGAGCCTAAATTGGAGAGTTAGTCTTCTACACAGTGGTAGATGTGGTTAATGCAAAAAGTGGTTAATGTAAATTAAGCAGCCTTTCTCAAACAGCTCAACACAGGAGACTTTAAGCAGTATCACTTTAGGATTATGTATTCTGTTCTACACAGGTAATTCAACTTGTTTCGCCTCATGCTATCAACAGTGTGTAGGAATACAATCGCAAATATCGCGGATCCAGCCAGAATAAATATTCCTTTGGGGTAGACATATAGAAGTATAACATTTACATGTACAGCTCTGTTGAGATACATCGGCTAATCCATAATCCAGTCCATTGGCCCAAATACATCAGACGATCGAGTAGTCTTACTCGGGATGCCAGTTTAAGGATCGCCATGCATGCATGACGCTTAGAGGGATTCCGAGCCCACTTCATTAGAATAGAGGAACCAAACGTCAGTATATCATTAGTCACCAGAGTTTGACAATCCACAACAAGGCTACTCCTATATTAAAGCTATAGAAAGAGAATTATATTCCAACTGATTTTGGATGTCGTATGGTCAGTCCATATGTGCCCTTTTCGAAACCGGATGTGAGGTTGATTCGTGACTGTATACTAGGCCTACTTCCCATTCTGTAAAACAGTTACAGTCCGAAATAACCAATTATTGGACGATGCGACCGATATAAACTTATCTTGCCGATCAGTTCACATCAGTTCATTGACTTGCGTTGTGGCTGGCATGTATACGATACTAAACTCACAATATTAATGCACCAATATCTTTTGATCGATCGCTCAGTTTATATGCCACTTTAAGATATATGCGTCTTGCATTGTCGCGATCGTCCACTAGTCAGGGTATCCGTTCCGCTATTTTAGAAGTGGGCCCTCGAAGACTCGATGGTTTCGTTGGCTTAACCGAATATGCACACAAATGAGATCTACTATCTTCTGGTGTCACTGTCGTGCACACAGTGTGGCGTCAGATTGTTCCATTAAACGCAACATATAAAGGTGGTGGGAAAAGATGCCGGCATACTGAAGCAAGGGTAGATTCAGGAGATATAGGGACTGCTTTCTGAACTCCAACCTTTAGAAAACTATAGAAGTTTATCCTCTCCCACCCCTCCAACATCAAGTGGATGAATCCAAGAGCACAATCATAGGAACCACGTGTCATAAAGCTATTGAATATTTCTGCATTGGGGCACAGAACGCGAAATTTGATTGATGGAAGTAAGATCCTATAGCCACTTATAGAGGAATGTTAATAGATTGATGGAAGTAAGATCCTATAGCCACTTATAGAGGAATGTTAATAGATTGATGGAAGTAAGATCCTATAGCCACTTATAGAGGAATGTTAATAGATTGATGGAAGTAAGATCCTATAGCCACTTATAGAAGAATGTTAATAGATTGATGGAAGTAAAATCCTATAGCCACTTATAGAGGAATGTTAATAGATTGATGGAAGTAAGATCCTATAGCCACTTATAGAGGAATGTTAATAGATTGATGGAAGTAAGATCCTATAGCCACTTATAGAGGAATGTTAATAGATTGATGGAAGTAAGATCCTATAGCCACTTATAGAGGAATGTGAATAGATTGATGGAAGTAAGATCCTATAGCCACTTATAGAGGAATGCTAATAGATTGATGGAAGTAAGATCCTATAGCCACTTATAGAGGAATGTTAATAGATTGATGGAAGTAAGATCCTATAGCCACTTATAGAGGAATGTTAATAGATTGATGGAAGTAAGATCCTATAGCCACTTATAGAGGAATGTTAATAGATTGATGGAAGTAAGATCTTATAGCCACTTATAGAGGAATGTTAATAGATTGATGGAAGTAAGATCCTATAGCCACTTATAGAGGAATGTTAATAGATTGATGGAAGTATGATCCTATAGCCACTTATAGAGGAATGCTAATAGATTGATGGAAGTAAGATCCTATAGCCACTTATAGAGGAATGTTAATAGATTGATGGAAGTAAGATCCTATAGCCACTTATAGAGGAATGTTAATAGATTGATGGAAGTAAGATCCTATAGCCACTTATAGAGGAATGTTAATAGATTGCTGGAAGTCCTATAGCCACTTATAGAGGAATGTTAATAGATTGATGGAAGTAAGATCCTATAGCTACTTATAGAGGAATGTTAATAGGATTTTGATTTATTAAGATTGTAGATGAAGAGCTCTTATTTCGTTTCAGCCTCCTTCTGTCTAACGGTCACATACACTGGGAGAAAAAGGGGAGTCACCATGATGCCCAAAGGGTTATCTAGAAGCCAGAGACTCCCGGGTCTCGGGTGGATTCCCCTAAGTTTCAGGACGATACCCCAGACTATACACTATGATGCCGGAATGGGTATTTGGCAGTTAGAGACCCCTGGTTTTCGACAAGATACTTAATGGATTCGTCGCGATTCCCCCGTTTCTTCGGATGATTCATCTTATCACCTCACCACGTAGCTTTGACTCATCCGTGTGGTTTTTGACATTCTCTCCACCTGTCTGCTGTTTGACGTCAACCATGGGTCGGCTATGTTCAGGAAAATCCACACCAATCTTCATTTACTTCATACCATCTATGTGATATTTTACAATAAACTGTTATAAATCACACCGTAAATTCACAGTTAAATGAACTGGCAGAAAAGGTGCCAGTCCATTCAACTGTAAAATTACGTTACACCGTATTTTACAATTACCGCTTACAATTACCGCTGTAAAATGTTGCACCGTATTTTATAATTACCGTTTATTGACAGGCATTCAACTGTAAATTAGGTTGCACTGCAATTTACAATTATCGTTTTTTTTCAATATCCTTTAATGTTTAATTGTTAATTGTCTACAATTATCTGTTCCGTGGAAAAGTACCGGTAGGTCACTGGAAGGCCGAACTGACCATTGCTCATTCACGTGTTTCAGCTCTTTGTGTTTACAAATGCGGTCACCACAAGTTTCGTAAATAATGATGAACGAATCTGTGACATGAATCTCCACGTCAGATAAAACTAAAATTAAAGTTAGCCACAGCGTCACTTCTTGTGTGTGTTCTGGTAATGCTCTGAATGTTGTACAACGTAGGTATTGAATGTCACCTGCAAATGGACGTTTCGTGTGCGAAGATATCAACCTCCTTTCAGAGAAAACAGAAATTATGTTGTTATGTTTGTGCGCAGTTTACCAGTTGCAGTTGATATCAACTGAAATATGACAGTTCAATGTACATGATTAATGTGTTCACGGTTAAATATACTGTAAACTCCAATATACATTTACTGTAAAATAACGGTAATTTATAGCAGTGTAGTTATATTTATCGTCACCCCAACAATGGTTTTGCGAAGGTTTTGTTCAAACGTGATACGGTATATCCATCAAGTTCTAGGATCAACATACCCTAGGATGTACAAGAATGAATCATCAATGCGAAGCACCACACTGGTTTGCTACTATCCACACATATATATTGTGCTTAAAGTTTGGTTGAATTTTTTCATTTTCTAAGGATATTGTGATATTTTTAGAAATATGCAGTTAGTAAATTTTCCTGCGGGGTCCTATGACTTCTTATCACTGCACCGGTATTCTTTTTCTACCACACGCGTTGTGTTGTGTTTAATCATACGATTTTATTGAAAGGAATTCGCAGAGTTTCGAAAATATACGCCTTTATCTCAAAGGTAATGTCACTTTCGGCACGGTATACCCGGTAGATTTCTTCACTTTTTACCGCTTGTCACCGGTTAACATTAACATTATTTGTATATCATTTGTAGCTTTTTATTTTATACCCGATCGTATTCTGGCTAAGTTTCCTGTTGGCGAAGTAATAAGCACATTTAAATAAATTTATGTAGCTAAAGGGGACACGTAAGTAATGTCACCTTTTATTACTTTATTATTGACTCAACTAGATATTATTATATTTATTCATCCCCAAATTAATGTTACTCTATTCTTCTCTTTCTAACGCATTTTTAACGACCTCTACACTGTAGTTAATACCTACCACAGAGTGTCACGCTTCATAAATTATTATGCACATCACATAATATGGATACTCACATAATTTGGATTTAATTTCACTAAATTTTGTTTAGCAGTACTTCTCTTTATTAATCTGTGTACTTCTCAATATTAGTCTGTGTACTTCTCATTATTAATTTGTCTGCATTTTGCGCCCAAACACGCCCAAAATGATTTGACTCCACACCAAAAAATTATTTCCAAATTTTCATCTATTTTTGCGGGGAAAATTGCATAAATATTTTTTTTAATTTGACTTACAAATCGAACAGAAAGTGAAATTTTAGAATATGTCGTTACTGTGACGTCATCAACAATGCCATTTAGAATTGTTTTACAATGTCCCTTAGGGCTTGATCCCGAGATATATTGTGGAAAGTTTCAACCCGATAGCCCAAGTTGTTCTTTGAAAACTGGTGTGCTAAACGTATTAAACTGTAAATGCCAGAGTCTGTTTATATAATTCGGAGCAAACTGCGTTTTTATCTCTTGAATTTGTATGTATTTCCACATAATTTTCAAACTATATTTGCTATGGTGTAGTTAATATGATACATATACCCAAAAGTTTTACATTTTTAGACAGGCCGGTTCCTCTAGTTTCGATTAGAACCTTGAATGGAAAATGACCAGTTTCGCCACCAGTGGTTAAAACTGACCGTTATATCCGAAACAAGCGCTGGATGAGCGCAAAGACCTCCGTCGAGGCAACAGGGTCCGTAGGGGAATACATCACTGAATAACATAGGGCCGGATGCCAAGCTCAATTTTGCATTTGTTGGACGTTAACTTCACCAATGTTGTTGATCAGGAAATTCCTCCTTTCATCTAGGAGCACCTTCTTCACAGGAGATAAAAGCACAGATTAAAACGATGTAATAAAGATCTATATACAAATAGCACATGGCTATCAACATTTGGTAGCGATACTACAGCGACTATTTTCAAATGTCGCGAACTAGCTCTCTCTCTATATACTACATCCAAGATCAGTGAAGCACTTTTTACATCCAGTGGTAATTAACCTGGGATTGAGGGTTCCCCACTAGCATGTCCAGCTAGGGATGCTTGAAATATTGAGTGTATGGAATAGAGTATATTGATGGAAAACCTGGAATACTGCTTGAGACATTAAAAAGTTCATGTTAATCATAAACAACATACAATTAATAATACTATCAAATAATTATGTTTATTCCTTGTCGACATCAATATATTACAGACAATATTATGACTGAATCATGGTAACAGATATTCAAGGGTATATATGTCTACACTAAACTGAAGGAGACCCATGATGCTTATTATATTATGTTGAAAAACTTCAGTTGCTAATCTCGATTATGTTGCTTATTATGAAAATAAATTTAGTATGATTGCCCATTGCCCTCAAATTAGAAATATCTTCAGCAGCCAATCATAACAATATATAACACCATGGTATTGTTGTAATATCACCCAGGTATTGATCTTTGGTTAAGAAAGTAATGAGATACATATACCTGTTCTTTGTGTTATTCTGTATGCAGTTCATTCTGTATGTATTTTATACATGTACATATAACAGAAGTGGCATTGAAATTTGAATAAAATAATCAAAATATGTTCGGTTTTTACCTCTACTCAGGAAATAAAGTCTTTGTTTCTAGTAGCTAAATCATTTCAGACACATTCAAGTCCTCACCTGGTCAAGGGAGATAATTTTGTAAAAAAAAAAAAAAAAAAGTATAGATCCACACTGGTGCGGACCAGAAATTTTTATGACCTTTGATGATATTTGTGGAGCATGCCGCAGGCATTCAACTTCCATGAATCTGATATTATCCACACAATTCCATTCTACATGATATTTTTGCCATAGCACCGATAAATTAGGTCCCTTCATTTATGTGCTCTAGATCCAGGAGCTATTGGGAGCTGCAGGTTTTGTAAAAGTTAGATCCAATTATTCTGAGACAAGGAATGAAGTCCGGCATGGTTGTTTTAAGTTAGAACTGGGCATCCTTGGAAATGTCTGACCGATTGACACATGTATCACTCTGCCGGTCGTCATTACATGTGTAATGTTTATTTCCTGAGGAATCAGCTGATATCCAATTGGGGGGGAGGGTTTGTGGCCAATCACTGGCTCTGATTTTCACCACCTCTGTCATTCCACACCTTTCTGACACAGCTGAACCAATCAATAGTCTGTTTTGGTTTTTCCATTTCATCCAGTACATCCATTGTGTAACAGTCCTGTTGCATCTGATATCAGAAGTGCTGAATCCATGACCTGCAGGCTGGAATCAATTGTATACACGTACATATTTAATATCAAAACTCACTTCATTGAAAATGTTTATGGCCTTCATTATATTTCATTCTTTCGCCATACACAACAAGATGAAATCCAGTATACCAGTTCGCACCTTTCATACGTGTACTTAATAGAACTGGGATCTGACCATGTTACAAGAATTTGCAAAAGTATAAAATGAGAACTGAGTACTATGAGAACTTAATCCAATCTATGAGTGATCAATAATATGAATCCTGAAGAACGTATACTGTGTTTGAGGATGGAAGGTGAAATTTGAATGAATGGTCTGTGTTGTCAGTGTGTCTGATGTCCCCCTTGCAAAGACAAGAAAATTGTTTATGTAATTTATTATTTATTAATATATTTATTGATTTTCTTTTTGTCTAATTGTCTTCTGTTCAAGTCATTTGGCATCGGTAAAACCTAAAATGTATATCATGATCTCCTTTCATCTCGTGATAGTGTCTGTTTGGTTCCAGATCACGGGGGCTGAACAAAGCATGTGAAATGGGATCGTATGGCAAATAAATGCCCAGTGGTATGTCCAGGGCTTAAAACTAAAAAAAAACAAAACAAAAAAAATAAGGGAAAGGCTCTATCCATGCTATCCGTCAAAAATCTCAATAATGTAGGCCTACATGTGAAATGTAGGCACTCTTTTGTTTCGACTACAATTCAGAATGAGTTTTCAGAATATCAAGTTTTAACAAGCAAATTATTTTTCATCAACAAGTCTCACAGCACACAATGTGGATGTCACTAAACTGTTAGGGTAAATGAAAAGAAAAGATTTACAATGTTGTCAAACAAAAAGTATATGTATATTATTTATCAGCTCTATTAAATAAGTTTACAGACTCACGCAGGTAGATCAATTTGGGGCTTCTGCAAAATCAAACCATTATTCAACTGTTTTCACTCATTCATTTCAAATGGACTGTAAAGCTGAGAATGGTATCCTGAGGCAAGGTAATTTGATAGGTTCAAGAATAATTTTTAATTCAGTGTATTGAAATGTTAATTGACATGTATGCTGCTGGGGGATGGACTTTTGAAATGAGAATTGGGACAGAGACACATGTGGTTTCGTTTGACAAACAATAAACTGTGATTTGATGCGTCATTACAATTGATAAATGCACAAGAAAATAATGCCAAAAGAAGTAGCCTCTCTCCCCCCCCCCCTCCCACAAAAGGAAATATAATCTATCAGCAAAATTTAGAATAACTGTTTTTAAACAACCAGGCTGATGGATATCATCAACTGAAAGAAAAAAAGTATCAGAAGAATCAGGGCATCGTCGATTGTGCCGTTGTCTTCCAGTCAGTGGGTGCATGACCTCCCGTACATTTGATATGCAGCAACAACAACTTGGACTATTTGGTTGGCTTCGTCTCGACATAAGTCATCAGCCGACAAATACTTTACGTTATATAGAAATGACGGGTGGTGTACTAGGAATCATTGAGTTGCAATGACATAAAATGGCGACAATAAACTTACCAGAAAAACGGCAAAAAATCGCATTGTCCATCTCTACAAGCTGAGGAGCCGCCATGTTAAATCTCCCGGTGAAAGCGGCCACTACGTGTAACTCGGGAAGCATGACGGAGGTGGAACCCGACTGCAGAAGCAAGGCTCATTGAAATGCATTGCAATGGGGAACCCCATTATTTCAATAGTGTCCAACAAGTTGGCTTCAAAATTTCGTCGGGAACCATAGCAATCCCTATTGGAAATCCCATGAGTCGTGGGTTCCCCATATGACAATTATTTGGCGGGAAATTTCACGTTGCTCTCCTAGACCTCCGTCTGATCGACGGAGGTAAAAAGCAAATTTGAGCTGGGTATCCACCCCTACGTTATACAGAAAGGCACAACGCATGCATCTAGCATGGATGCTCGCTTCTAACAAAAAATACCATCGGCACTGATTTAAAACACATATTTGCTGTTTAGCCGGCCGACTATATTTGGGGCAGATAACTCCTCTGGGCCGTCACGTGACCGGAATGACCTTTGACCATGAAGTGACCTTTGCCCCGGAAGTGATGTCACCGGAAGTGACGTCATCCGTGACGTCATCGCCACGTCACTCCTCAGCATCATTCCTCAGCCTCATTTTTGCTAATGAATTTCCTATCTTCCTACTACTGACATGGCACTAGAAGGTTACTCCCAGAACATAGAAAGAGAATTATAATCCAGCCGATATTTGTATAGTCTCGTACAGTCAATCCTGTGTGTGCCCAAGCGAAACCGGATGTTAGGTTGATTCATGACTGTTTTCTTGACCTACTTTCCATTCTGTAAACAGCCAAAACCAGATATAACCAATTGTGGACGACGCGGCAAATGTCTGTCTTTGATCTGTCTATATATACGATAATAAACTCACAATATTGATGTCTTATCATCTATTCCCCATTTTATATGTCGCTGAGAAATGTTATCGTCTTGCATTAACGCGAGCGTCCTCCGATCAAGACATTCCTTCGCCTTCGTTGGGAAACTAAAAAGAGTCATTCTCCTACCCCCTCTCCAACAACAAGTGGATCAACCTAAGACCACCGTTATAAGAAGCACGGGTAATAAAGCTATTAAATATTCCTGCGTTGGGACACGGAAGCGAAATTCAACTGATGAAAGTAAGATCTTATAGCGCCTTACACAATAGAGAGTGGTGATGGGATTTTGAGTTGTTGAGATTGTATATTAAAAGTACCATTTGGTTTCAGTCTAGCTCCGGAAACTTTCTACCAATTGCTCTAAGCTGCGAGACGTGTGATAGAAATTCGGGACTTTCATGCAACGGTGGCTTACATCGACGACTTTTTCACGTGTGCATTAACGTGACTGTGCTGCAACATTAAAATGTTGCTTGTTATTAAGCAATGAACTCGAAATTGAACGCTACCTCTTTCTGAAGATTTACTGCCCAGTGTGCGGACATTGGTTGGAAGGGCCATTGAGAACCCTACATCGAGAAAGAGGCCATTTCAAACTCTTTATGGGATGCTTAGTTGAGCTGCATCGGTAGGTGAACCTTTCCAGGGCGTTTGATCGACATGCCCAATGGATTACGTCATTACAATATTTTACTTTGTTGAGACAGATTTCTAGAATGCATTTCTGGTGCACATGGACATTCACCGAGCAGACGTTGCAAATCTCGTTCCGCTCTCGCTGGACAGGTTCCGATTCTGGGTTTATGAATTTCTAACAATCTCGCAGTCGCGTCCTTTCCCGTGAAGTCGGCGTTCGTTACTATTTCAATGTGTTCGCATACTGCATGGAATGTATTTTCAGTGGAGATATGTGTCGAAGCAACAACAGTAGTTTTTATACTTTTCACGTCTTGTGAACTTGACCGGATCCTGCCCAATGCAATGTATTATGGGGGACCCCTGCTCCCCGAATGGGCTGTTTACGAAATTTGATCATGGTCATGCTGGTTCAAGCACAGTACCTAGCAGATCATTATCTTTTAAGATCACATCTATCCTCCATTTTACCAGGTCACCTAGCTGTTTGAGGACAGTGACGTATCTGTCTACAAGTGTGAGCCCGGGCACCTAGGAAAAATTACAGCACACCCTGGATATGTGATTCTTTGGAAATAGTTCGATTATCATATATGCATGCCGACCCCACAGGGCGTCCCCGTAGCTTTACAACACTTATAAGGGAAGTGGGAAGAGGTGCCGACATACTGACAGAGTCACATGACTTCACAGTATAGTCTTCCGGTTAACCTATTCTAAAGCACATACAAAGAATCTGACGATTCGTGATATGTGTACAAATGTCCTTTGTACAAATGATTGTGATTGTAGTCTAGTGACTGGTAAACGTGGTGGAGAATGAAGCGCTTGGTCAACTTCAGGCCTCACAAATATGTGTTCTGATTGAGAATATACATTTTATGAATACTTTCACGCTTAATACTAATTCGTCCATTCTATCTAACGGTCACATACACTGGGAGAAAAGGGGATTCACCATGATTCCCAAAGGGTTTTCTAGAAGCTGGTGTCCCCCGGGTCTCGGGTAGATTCTCCTAAGTTTCAGGACGATACCTCAGGGGATACACTATGATGCCGGAATGGGTATCTGGCAGTTAGAGACCTCTGGTTCTCGACAAGATACCTCACGGATTCGTCGCGATTCTCCCGTTTCTAAGTCTGATACTAATTCGTCCATTCTATCTAACGGTCACCTACACTGGGAGAAAAAGGGGATTCACCATGATGCCCAAAGGGTTTCTAGAAGCTGGTGTCCCCCGGGTCTCGGGTAGATTCTCCTAAGTTTCAGGACGATACCTCAGGGGATACACTATGATGCCGGAATGGGTATCTGGCAGTTAGAGACCTCTGGTTCTCGACAAGATACCTCACGGATTCGTCACGATTCCCCCGTTTCTAAGTATGATTCCCCTTCTCACCGTGTGGTTTTTGACATTCCCTGCACCTCACTGCTGTTTGGCGTCTACCATTGGTCGTCTATGTTCAGTAAAATCCACACGAATCTTAATTTTCTTCATACCATCGATGTCATATTTCACACCTGGTATATTTATCGTCACCCCAACAATGGTTTTGTAACGCTTTTGTTCCAAATGTGATACGATATATCCCTCAAGATCTAGGATCAACATACCCTAGGATGTACAAGAATGAATCATCAATGAGAAGGACAACACTGGCTTACTACTATCCATACGTGTATGTTGTGCTTAAAATCTGGTGGGATTTTCTCATTTTCTAAGGATATTCTTTACAAAATTGATCGAAGTTATTCTATGAAAATTCATACCAAGACCGACAACATGAGTGGACAGTAGCAAACCTTCGTTGTTGTTGTTGTTGTTGTTCACATTCATAATTTATTCATAACACCGAGAGAAATGGCAAATCCAGCAATGAATTCTCCTCACGAGAACCCAAGGCATCGATATGATTCCCCCTAGGGCACCCTGTTGATTCACTTGAGATCTCGTGAGAGGTGCCGTTGGTGGATTTTCTTCAAGTATCACTAAGATTCCCCTATTTCTCTTAGTATAGTTCATCATTTCCGTCAGGCTATTACATCATAGCTCTCAAATATTTGTATCTAATACCGCTCAATTAGCCGGTGCTAGGCCCTTGTGGTCATGTCATTCAAGATGTCCATATGAACCACTACAATAAAGGCGTGGATGGAATACAAATCATGGCAGAGATTAGGCTATCCTTGTTATAATCTTATCAGTGCTATAACAGATTGTACTATCTTTGGCACTATGCTATTTTCGACATAATGGTGTCCTTGTCACAATGATAGCAGCACCATAATGCTATCCCCGTCATCATGATACCAGCACCAAAATTTTATTCTTGTCACATGGATAGCAGTACTATCAGGCTATCTCCGTCATAATGATACCAGTACCGTTTTGATATTCTTCTCATAATGTTATCACACATATAACATAAAATACTACCCTTGGCGGCACTATGCTATTTTTGAGATAATGCTATCTTTTTCATAATGATATCCGCGTTATAAAGCTGTAATTCTCATGTGATATCAGTGTCATAATGATATCCGCGTTATAAAGCTGTAATTCTCATGTGATATCAGTGTCATAATGATATCCGCGTTATAAAGCTGTAATTCTCATGTGATATCAGTGTCATAATGATATCCGCGTTATAAAGCTGTAATTCTCATGTGATATCAGTGTCATAATGCTATGTTATCATTAATTATCATGCGATATTATGCGATAACTGACCGAGGTATCCGCGGACTGTCTTTGCCGTAATGTTAGAGTTCAATGCTGTAATGCTGCAAATGACATAATGCTCTGATTCTCGCAATGTCACAACGGCCATAAGCCTATCATCAGCGCAATGATGGCATATGCTATCACTGACCTAGCGGTTGTCTTTGTCATTATACTGGCTACAATTCCACCATGACCAGAATGCTGCCATCGGCGCAAATAGTTTTGATTTTGCGACTATCGGTACAATACATACATACACCATGAACATTTAGGACGATTCGACTATCACTACTAGAACGATTTGAATGTTCGCGACTATAACGATTCGGCTATTAACGAGTAGATTGATTCAACTATTTAATAGTAGACGGGTCTGATTATTAACGAGTAGAACGATTAGATTATTAACAAGTAGAACGATTTGACTATAAACGAAAAGAAAGAATGAGCTATTAACGACTAGAACGATGCGATTATTAACAAATAGAACGATTCGACTATAAACGAACAGAACGAATGAGCTATTACCGAGTAGAACGATTAGATTATTAATGAGTAGAACGATTAGATTATTAACGAGTAGAACGATTAGATTATTAACAAGTAGAACGATTAGATTATTAACAAGAAGAACGATTAGATTATTAACGAGTAGAACGATTAGATTATTAACGAGTAGAACGATTAGATTATTAACAAGTAGAACGATTAGATTATTAACAAGAAAAACGATTAGATTATTAACAAGTAGAACGATTACATTATTAACAAGAAGAACGATTAGATTATTAACGAGTAGAACGATTAGATTATTAACGAGTAGAACGATTACATTATTAACAAGTAGAACGATTCGATTATTAACAATTAGAACCATTAGATTATTAACGAGTAGAACGCTTAGATTATTAACAATTAGAACCATTAGATTATTAACAAGAACGATTAGATTATTAACAATTAGAACGATTAGATTACTAACATTTAGAACGATTAGATTATTAACAAGTAGAACGATTAGATTATTAACGAGTAGAACGATTAGATTATTAACGAGTAGAACGATTACATTATTAACAAGTAGAACGATTAGATTATTAACGATCACAATGAACGGAATATCGAAGCGTAGAACGATTCGATTATTTACAAGGAGAACGGTTCGACTATAAAACGAACAGAACGAATGGACTATTATCAAGTAGAACGATTCGATTATTAACAATTAGAACCATTAGATTATTAACGAGTAGAACGCTTAGATTATTAACAATTAGAACCATTAGATTATTAACAAGAAGAACGATTAGATTATTAACAATTAGAACGATTAGATTACTAACATTTAGAACGATTAGATTATTAACAAGTAGAACGATTAGATTATTAACGAGTAGAACGATTAGATTATTAAGAAGAAGAACGATTAGATTATTAACAATTAAAACCATTAGATTATTAACAATTAGTACGATTAGATTATTAACGAGTAGAACGATTAGATTATTAACAAGTAGAACGATTAGATTATTAACGAGTAGAACGATTAGATTATTAACAAGTAGAACGATTAGATTATTAACGAGTAGAACGATTAGATTATTAAGAAGAAGAACGATTAGATTATTAACAAGAAGAACGATTAGATTATTAACAATTAGTACGATTAGATTATTGACAAGAAGAAAGATTAGATTATTAACAATTAGAACGATTAGATTATTAACAAGTAGAACAATTACATTATTAACAAGTAGAACGATTAGATTATTAACGATCACAATAAACGGAATATTGAAGCGTAGAACGATTCGATTATGTACAAGGAGAACGGTTCGACTATAAAACGAACGGAACGAATGAACTATTATCAAGTAGAACGATTCGATTATTAACAATTAGAACCATTACATTATTAACGAGTAGAACGATTAGATTATTAACAATTAGAACCATTAGTTTATTAACAAGAAGAACGATTAGATTATTAACAATTAGAACGATTAGATTATTAACAATTAGAACGTTTAGATTATTAAAAAGTAGAACGATTAGATTATTAACAAGTAGAACGATTAGATTATTAACGAGTAGAACGATTCGATTATTAACAATTAGAACGATTAGATTATTAACAATTAGAACGATTGGATTATCAACAAGGTGAACGATTCGATTATTAACAATTAGAACCATTAGATTATTAACAAGAAGAACGATTAGATTATTAACGAGTAGAACGATTCGATTATTAACAAGCAGAACGATTAGATTATTAACGAGTAGAACGATTAAATTATTAACAAGTAGAACCATTAGATTATTAACGAGTAGAACGATTCGATTATTAACAAGTAGAACCATTAGATTATTAACAAGTAGAAGGATTCGATTATTACCAAGAAGAAGGGTTGAAAGAACACTATTAACGAGCACAACGAATGGACTATAACCGAGTATTATCGATTATTAAGAATTCAAACGATCGACTAACGCGTATAACGATCTGAATAAGGAGTGGAACGATTCGATTATTAACAAGTATAACGATTAGTCAATTAACCGGTAAAACAGAACAATTTCATTGCTAACCACAACGATTTACATATGCAAGAAGAACGGATTGACTGCAGGTCGATGTAGAGTGAATCAAAATGGAACGATCGAAATTTGGTGCAGATCGATCATAATAAATCCCTATTGCAAAATGGTTTAGAATACTACTACTGCTTTTAAATGAGTGTAGAATGTTTGGACTACAGCTACCACATTTTGTGCACATGGTACTGAACCCTTTGCTTTAATAGAAAGTGAAGGATCAGAGGAAGCGAAAGGAAAAAAAAGCAAAATTAATGACACCAATTACGGAAAGGAAGATATATATGTATTGTGATACGATAACGAGGGTTGTTCTTGTGTAGCCATTCTGCATTAAATAAGTAAATATTCTCACCTGAATGAACTTGAACCACCGGTCATGTCGGTGAACATTCAAAAACCATTATTTCATTCACACACCCTCTATTTCGTCCACTCTAATTAGTGTTCATATATTATAAAACCAGACATGAGTTTCTACATAATCTAGGAACATTAATGAAGAATGGAATAAGCGGTACAATGCCATACCGCTACTTTGAGAAATAATCGCAATTTCTCTAATAAATACTGCAGTTCCACATCCTTAAAATTCTTTTGTTGCTTCAGCCAAAATTGATTTCCTGCAAGATGGCTTTACAAGTCGTTTTGTATATATTGGAGTGATCAATTATCTCTTGTCAGTAAAGTCCATCGCACATAGGGGGACGGGGAGTTTGCTTTAATGTAACATGTCACACTCAAGGTTAATGCACTTATATGTTGAGAGCCATTTTATAGAAAAATCTGGAGTACCCGGAGAGAGCACCGCCTGTCTGCAAGTAACAGGCAAACTTTCACACATGCACTAGAGGGGCTGACGCGATTATCTTGATATTCGGACGCCGGTATCCATTGAACATAGTGTGCATCCGGTGACATCATCAGCGAGCATGCGTACTTGCTACGAGGGGATTAGTGAGTAGGAGGATGAAGATGAGGATGAAGATGATGAAGATGAAAACGAGGAGAGAGAGTGAGGTGATCATATAACGTCGTGTGTAATGCATTAGAGTGAGTCTTTATCATATACCTATGCGTGCTAGGATAGTGATACACACTCGCGTTTTCTGTTTCCGTATCACCCTAGTCGCTATCTGTATCGCCCTACACGGTAACCGGAATTATTTTCGCTGGTGACCTTGGCAACCTGTCGGAGAAAGCCCGTGAAGCCCGTTCTGTTCTAATAATAGAACTGAAAACTTTACACATGCTGATCCGTTCTGAAGGGTATTTCCAGATCAATACAAATGGATTTACACTTGCGATAATATATGCATATATACTAAACCTATTCTGAGTCTGATTTTGGCCTTCCTGACCGTCAATCTGAGCCTTGTTAACTTACGGTGGGCCGTATCCGCCGTACCTCACTGATTACTGTGCGACGAAATCATTGAAAAGTTCATCACATAGTGAGCAACAACTTGCGAGAATTAATTTAAATAGTAACGCTGAATGATGTAAAAATTTCAACAAAAAGAATCTAGTCGATTATGATAACATCCGTTTTATTCCAAGACTCAAAATCAAATATAGGCCTGTTACCCGGTATTTGAAATTATTTCTTGATGGCGAATACAAATGAACGAAAGACAAACTCTGTGGCTCTACCGCGTGACCACGTTTTCAGTGACAAGAACTGAACGAAAGCACGAACACATGGCCACTCTGGCTCGTAATGTTGTTTAGTCTATATGTTGTAAGTCTCTTAACGTTGAAAATAAACACGCCGATATTGCTCCCCCCCCCCGTTCGTCTTCGGTGAAGTGATAACCGATGCAGCAAATCTCCATTTTCAGGCCGCCTTGATGGGGACTGCACGCTCCCCGTCTGGCCATGGATTATCGGTGCAATTGCCCCTGCAAGCTCTGCTTGACTACTGCTTTATAGAACACATCTGAATTCCAGGTACAGACAGTTGATCCACAGTTATAAAATAGACAGCAATTCAATCACGTGTTTTCTTATTCAAATCAAAAGTCATTATTATGTTTGATTCGATAAATCCAAGAGAAACTGTAAAATCCAATCATGATCGAATACTGGTAGGCCTAGTATTTTTATTTATTTTTTTTATCCGATTTAGATGTAATACGGTCGTATGAACATTATGCAGCTGGCAGCATGAACACGGCACAGTAAGCTTTCTGGGCAAACCGTAAATCCCATTTCGTTTCTCCATAAAGTTTCGTCTCGCCAAACCACTGATGAACTTTCCTTGCCGTGAATTTCAACAACTGCCTCTTAGCCATCGAGCATGCGTCGATCTATACACGTACCTTTAACACTGACCAACTGACTGTGAAATGTAATTCCTGAATCAAGAATCGTCTGTGACACTGTCGGAGCCGCGTTGTTTGTTTGAATCTTTGTTTGAATTTCTCAGTTGGAGAATTTCCGTACGCGGCGCCTGCATCGATCCATCGTGTTTCGCAGTTCGAATGACAGTTTGTTGAACAACACATCAAACAGTATATATGTACGTTTCAAGTTCACCATTTCTGCATTCCTCGATGTCAAATATTGCGGGAGGTAATCTTCCAACCTGACTTTTTTCTCTCTTTCTCGTTTTGTTTATCCTAACCTAGTTTGTTCCATCGCGCGAGTTTATTTTTGGCCCAGTGCCACGTGCGCGGATTTATTCAATTAGGTCAAATGAGCCTTAGCACGTCACGTACACAATCAATGCTCGTAATAACACATAGTTCGGAATTCAAACGCCCTATTAGGTGAATAAAAACATCCTAAGAGTTCGGCATATGATAAATATATCATCATGACACTGTGTTGTTCCCGTACTTTGTATCAGCTCTCGTTCTCGGAGTCTGATCGCCGCATCGACCTCGACCTGCGGTCTCGGTCGATATGGCGATTAGACTCCGAGAACTCGAGCTGATACAAAGTGCGGGAACAACACAGTGTCATGATAATATATATGTATCCACCCACTGTGCGGGAATCATGTCGAGTACGTGTACCTTCTGTCAGAGAACCTTCTATCGTCGTCATAATATGCTCAGACATCTTCAATGTAAACACAGCCAAGAGACACAGCCGAGTTCACGACCTCAATCAAGTTCGGCTTGTATTGTTAGGTGATACATATATATTATCATGACACTGTGTTGTTCCCGCACTTTGTATCAGCTCGAGTTCTCGGAGTCTGATCGCCGTATCGACCGAGACCGCAGGTCGAGGTCTATGCGGCGATCAGACTCCGAGAACGAGAGCTGATACAAAGTGCGGGAACAACACAGTGTCGTGATGATATATTTATCATATACCGAACTCTTAGGATGTTTTTATTCACCTAATAGGGCGTTTGAATTCCGAACTATGTGTTATGACGCGCATTGATTGTGTACGTGACGTGGTAAGGCTCATTTGACCTAATTGAATAAATCCGCGCAAGTGGCACTGGGCCAAAAATAAACTCGCGCGATGGAACAAACTAGGTCAGGATAAACAAAACGAGAAAGAGAGAAGAAAGATAGAGTCAGGTTGGAAGATTACTTCCCGCAGTATTTGACATCGAGGAATGCAGAAATGGTGAACTTGAAACGTACATATATACTGTTTGATGTGTTGTTCAACAAACTGTCATTCGAACTGCGAAACACGATGGATCGATGCAGGCGTACGGAAATTCTCCAACTGAGAAATTCAAACAGTGATTCAAACAAACAACGCGGTTCCGACAGTGTCACAGACGATTCTTGATTCAGGAATTACATTTTACAGTCAGTTGGTCAGTGTTAAAGGTACGTGTATAGATCGACGCATGCCCGATGGCTAAGAGGCAGTTGTTGAAATTCACGGCAAGGAAAGTTCATCAGTGGTTTGGCGAGACGAAACTTTATGGAGAAACGAAATGGGTGGGATTTAAGGTTTGCCCAGAAAACTTACTGTCCCGTGTTCACGCTGCCAGCTGCATAATGTTCATACGACCGTATTACATCTAAATCGGATCAAAAAAATAAATAAAAAATACTAGGCCTACCAGGTTTCGATCATGATTGGTTCTTACTGTTTCTCTTGGATTTATCGAATCAAACATAAGTTTTCAAATGACTTTTGATTTGAATAAGAAAACACGTGATTGAATTGCTGTCTATTTTATAACTGTGGATCAACTGTCTGATGTTTTCTATAAAGCAGTAGTCAAGCAGAGCTTGCAGGGGCAATTGCACCGATAATCCATGGCCAGACGGGGAGCGTGCAGTGCCCATCAAGGCGGCTGAAAATGGGGGGGGAGGAATATCGGCGTGTTTATTTTCAACGTTAAGAGACTTACAACATATAGACTAAAACAACATTACGAGCCAGAGTAGCCATGTGTTCGTGCTTTTGTTCAGTTCTTGTCACTGACAACGTGGTCACGCGGTAGAGCCACAGAGTTTGTCTTTCGTTCATTTGTATTCGCCATCAAGAAATAATTTCAAATACCGGGTAACAGGCCTATATTTGATTTTAAGTCTTGGAATAAAACGGATGGTATCATAATCGACTAGATTCTTTTTGTTGAAATTTTTACATCATTCAGCGTTACTATTTAAATTAATTCTCGCAAGTTGTTGCTCACTATGTGATGAACTTTTCAATGATTTCGTCGCACAGTAATCAGTGAGGTACGGCGGATATGGCCCACCGTAAGTTAACAAGGCTCAGATTGACGGTCAGGAAGGCCAAAATCAGACTCAGAATAGGTTTAGTATATATGCATATATTATCGCAAGTGTAAATCCATTTGTATTGACCTGGAAATACCCTTCAGAACGGATCAGCATGTGTAAAGTTTTCAGTTCTATTATTAGAACAGAACGGGCTTCACGGGCTTTCTCCGACAGGTTGCCAAGTCACCAGCGAAAATAGTTCCGGTTACCGAGTAGGGCGATACAGATAGCGACTAGGGTGATACGGAAACAGAAAACGCGAGTGTGTATCACTATCCTAGCACGCATAGGTATATGATAAAGTCAGTGGCCGTCCGCCCACGAGACTATGCGGTTGGAGAATGTTAACTTTGTCTCTAGCACACCTCACGTTTTCGCTCAAACATATTACTTCGACCCTGAGCATGTACTACTAGATGATCTGATGGGTGCGGCCAAGGACAATTCAAACGTCGGGCGCCGATTTGTGGACGTTGTGTTAAAGGTCCTAGTAAGAGTTTCACCACAACGGGTATTCGAAAGAGGAAGTCAAAATGTTAGCCCTCAACACACTGGCACTCGAACTACGTCTTTACGTCAACAGTATGTCGACCTCAATATGAAATCTTTGGACAATGGCCCCGTCTGTATGGAGATCGAGCGAACAGCAACAATGTTTAAAACACCGGACATGAACTGGGTAGCGGCGAAAGATAGAGCTCAAAAGAAATACTGTTTGAATTCATCATTAAGATCAAAAGCGTCAACGGTTGATCGACCATAAGAGTGCTATATATATCCCATACAACACAATCATCGGAATTTTACCATGAGCATTACGATGCCAACTTTGACTAATGTAAACTTTGAACGTTTTGGACTAGGACGAACACATTAGAGGTGAAGCTTTACGCCAAACCGACGTTCAAATCGAGGCCCCAGGGCGTTCTGATCAACTACATCAAGCTGGCTCGATGTCATGGGCGATGCAGCCCTACGCCAACGAGTAAGCATTGATACTATTATTGGCGTAGCAATACACGAAGGTGAGACCGCAGATGCAGCTCAACGCCGGTGTGAAATTATGCGTTGCCGTCTTGTCACATGGATGATATTCAGGAATGTTTTTTGGTGCATAAGACACAGATACTGCCCAAAGATGATACCAACACAACTACCAATGATCATAATCTGCTGATCCTGAATGAGGCTATTCGGGTGATCCTACGGAAAAGAGAGAAAAACCTGTCCCATGAGTTTCATACGACAAAAAGATTAAATTACGACTAATTAAAATAGGATTCGTGGTTTATGTCGTTTGGCAGACATTAATCCGAAGGCAACTCTCAAGAAAATGATTATATTTTTTCTAATTTGACCAAATTGTGTATGGCTAAGGATTTATTTAGAATCACTCATTTAGACCTTCATGGCAACGCTGACGCAGACGGGAAATTATATAGCCTCTCTACTCCCATACAAATAGCCCCAGGGCATATGGTTAGCTGCATGGCGTTGACGCCCGCCAACGCCCAGTGATGCCCGCCAATGTCCGTCTTAGCACTCAGCATCGTCCATCAACGCCTGTTGACGCCCGTCATATCAAGCAGCTCTAACCAAAAGATGTGAGCAGTCGACGCCTGACCTTCACTATGGCTTATACTTATACATGGATAACGTTGCATATTGAGGACGGCTCGAATCGAATGCGCCCTCTTCAGCAGCTACTGATGCAGAGACGGCTGACACTATGGAAGAAAGGGAACTCACCTTTTGGGGCAGAATTTGGGATGACGAAAAGGATAACTTACCAGTCAACGTGATACGACGGCCATGACGAGTAGCAGATTCTGCCTTTCCATATAATCTCACATGACACTACTCTGGGATAGCATGAGGAAGTGTGTGCCCAAACACAAAACGCACATAAATCCCTGCTCATGCGCATCGATGATGTCACCGGACACACCGCGGCACTGATACTGTACACGACAGCTTCAATAGAACCATGTCAATGGTCACCTCTGTGGGCTAGTATGTAGATGTCTAGTTCCGATTAAGCAACCGATCTGTTTTGCGCTGTCTCTACTGCTTCTCCAGAGCCAATGCGCACAAATGACTTCAAAGTCACACCATGGGCAGAATATTGTATGACTACACAACGAAGGCGTTCCCTAGAACCTCGACATTGGACCCAGTGTGACCCACATATACTCACTTTACACCCAGGGCCATACAACCCACTCACACTTATGACGGCACTGTCACAGGGGCTCGCTTACCGTTGTTAATTTGTTAATTATGTTGATTTGGTCGCGGGGGGGGGACCAGACCAGAAAAAAAAATTAAGTAAGATATATTCAACTTAGCCTGTTTGGCGACCACACCGACTTGAGTGTCCGCCATTTTCCTTTTCTTTGGGACCTCGGATCCCCCCACCCCCAAATCATCATAATTAACTAATTAACAACTGTTACAAGCCCATGTGTCAGGTGACCTTTTTTTCTCTGGATACACTTCATGATCCACTATCACAGCCAAGGTCATACAGCCCAAACTTACGCACCCAATCCAACTTGAAATGCACATTTTCTACTACTGATGACTCATAAGTACGTGAACTGTCTTCTCTGGATACACTCCAACTTGTCAGCTGCAGTATGAGATCCCTATTCAAGGTCTGAGGCTAAAGGTCAACCCTGTGTTCGAAGGTCGCTACCCATACTCACAATCCAACACGAATATTTACCAACACGAATATTCTGTAATTTGTTGTTTATGTACTACTCACACTTGATCAACAGCCTCGTGCAGTAATGAAACTAGAATAAAGCTTTGCGGTTAAACATCTCTGGCTGCATCCTGTTACATAACAGGTATGTCCACATATACTATAGCAGACTCCTTCAAACTACGTTTCTTCTGTTCTGAAGATAGCTGATAGACAATCCCATGTCACGCTTTTCGAAAATATTGCATTATTGCATTCCTTTAGTAATTCTTCAGAGGTCCGCGATCAGAATAGCAATTATAGTTGACTGAATTCAGATTTAATATTTTGATGGATATTTTTTTATCTTTTTATCCGGGTTACGGTTAATCTGGAAATATCGGTTAGAATTTGGCGGGAAAACAATTATCCGCTCAAACAGGCCAGACCAGAAAAAAAATTTAAGTAAGATATATTCAACTTAGCCTGTTTGGACTTGAGTGTCCGCCATTCTCCTTTTCTTTGCGGCCTCGGATCCCCCCACCCCCAAATCATCATAATTAACTAATTAACAACTGTTACAAGCCCATGTGTCAGGTGACCTATTTTTCTCTGGATACAGTTCATGATCCACTATCACAGCCAAGGTCATAGAGCCCAAACTTACACACCCAATCCAACTTGAAATGTACATTTTCTACTACTGATGACTCATAAGTACGTGAACTGTCTTCTCTGGATACACTCCAACTTGTCAACTGCAGTATGAGATCCCTATTCAAGGTCCGAGGCTAAAGATCAACCCTGAGTTCGAAGGTCACTACCCATACTCACAATCCAACACGAATATTTACCAACACGAATATTCTGTAATTTGTTGTTTATGTATTACTCACATTTGATCAACAACCTCGTGCAGTAATGAAACTAGAATAAAGCTTTGCGGTTAAACATCTCTGGCTGCATCCTGTTACATAACAGGTATGTCCACATTTACTATAGCAGACTCCTTCAAACTACGTTTCTTCTGTTCTGAAGATAGCTGATAGACAATCCCATGTCACGCTTTTCGAAAATATTGCATTATTGCATTCCTTTAGTAATTCTTCAGAGGTCCGCGATCAGAATAGCAATTATAGATTTAATATTTTGATGGATATTGAGATGGATGGCTTACAAGGGACAAATGCACTGGGCGGAATCCCCCCGCCCCCACCCTGAGTTATGCTAATGTTAATATATACCACTTGCGCCAATACAAATGTAGTTAGATCTTAATTCTTAATTTTTACGTACTTCCGTGATTTAGCCGATTTTTATAGTAAAGGTTACAGAATGTGAAATGTCTTTTTTACTTTTTGTGATATCTTGACGTTCCATTGTTGTGTTTTTTAATTATTTTCATGTATATTTTCTGCGTTTATGTTTATATATATTCACCTGTGTGACCTTTCTGACACATGTCAAAGTGGAATAAATAAAAAAATAAATCCATAGCGTCCTGAACTTTTCTTCGTTTCAGGGACATAGAGGCAAAATCCGCTCCTGTCCGCACCCAGAAGATCGTGTCGGAAATATGTGAATGTCTCTATATTGTCAACACAAGGCTATTCTATGGATAGCAACTTCTTTATTGGTGTGGAGCTGAAGTTTCGTTAGTCTTTAAAAAGCCTCTCATTAGCTTTGAAAAAGTTGGAAGTATCTCCAACGAAACGTCAGCTCCACACCAATAAAGAAGTGGTTATCCATAGAATAGTCTTGTGTTATCAAAGAAAAAAATCTATATTGTCAAGTTTCACGAACCTTTGCTGTAGTGCATTCGGTTATATTTGTCATAATCAAGATTTTCTTTATTAGGATATACTGCACTACATTCTGTGTCACAAATTACGACGCGCAGTAACAATAATGATTTATTTTTTATAACCAACAATAGTCGTAATTCACGTCGCAGTTGCCTAGTAGTGGGAAAATGAGAGTATCAAGACATACTAAGAGCAAATGAGCAGAGCAAACGTGAAGAGCAACGAAGAAGAACAAATGAGCAGAGCAAATGTGAAGAGCTAGTGAGCCGAGCAAATTATCAGAGCAAATTATCAGAGCAAGTGGGCAAAGCAAATGAGAAGAGCAAATAAGCAGAGCAAAAGAGAAGAGCAAATGAGCAGAGAAAATGAGAAGAGCAAGAATAGTTGTGTCAGAGGTATTCTATTGTGATGCTATAGGCTGTAAATCTAATAAATTCGACCATTACATAAGGCAGGTTTCACAGTCGTAATTTTGGAGACTATACTGTGCGCACATGCGTGGCAGGGCTATCCTTCATCTATTTTCTTGTGGACGTACAGTTTCGTGCTTTATATGACGTTCTATAGATATTGGAATCTGGTAGAATATACGAGATTGTAACTCACTGTAACTCATGGAAACTGGAATTTCAGGTTCTACAAGTAAAATTCTAGATATCCCAATTATGTCGCAAAATCTCAGATTCTACCACTAGAATTCTAGTTTCTACTGGTAGATTGTTCGAACTATCACCTGTTACTATATTAAATATAGCTGAATACAAATCATTGGAACATTCGAAACAAAAGTAGCTTCCTAAAAGCTTCATTTGACGAACATATTTTCTTGACTTTCATTAGCTGATTACAGTATCCAATGGATCTAGTCATTCAATTCAATGAACGATTACAATTTTCAAACTAAAAGCGGGATATTTATATCATATAATGCTGAAATTTTTCATATTAATATTTCTTTCCTTTGATGAATTTGATGATCTTTTATAAATGTACTTTTTCCGTCAAATATAACGCATGTCTAGCCACCAGTATTTTAGTATTGCTTGCATCCCATTGATCAATAAATATTAAAAACACTTATTCAATTTTATATTCGTTTAGATGCACCAGACTGCTCATCTACCCGGAGAAACTGATATATTGCCACTTAATGGGTAGATCTGAATAAATAAGCCACTTTGAGATGTAAAGATGACTTGCTTTCCTTTGAAACATAGTATTGAATTTCATAATCTTCAAAACTTTATTTTATTATATTTTATTCATAAGTTTCGGTTTCATATTCTCATGTAAACTACTTATCGAATAAACATTTCCGTGTCTGCTTGACGGCGCCTCACAGACTTCAGCTTATCACATACATTTTGAAGGGGCCTCGATGTTTTCCAAATTTCGTTTTGAATATAATCATTTTGTAAAGTAGGCCTTGACGTTTGAACTGATCATTATCCATCGTTGGAATATAGACCTTCATAGCAATTTCTCTTGATTCATCTTCAGCATAACCGTGACATGATTACTATTATTTCTTGCTTCATCTCCAAGCTATTAATAGGTTGATCTGTCTCTTTAGGACAATTCTGTGGTACAAATAATAAAATCCTCTGAGGCAATACCGAGGATATCAAAGTAATGTGATTTTGATTCATAATTCACCAAATTTATAAAAAAATATAAAACAAATTAATAACGCAAATAATTTGGAATCACGTTATGGTTTCTTATGGCTTCAATTTATTCTTCATTTTATTTATCAGGCTGCGATCAAAGGCCAGAAAGGGTCAGGCGGTTAATATCTACCTCCACCATCAGTAACTCCACAAAGTGTATTATAGAATCATATTCTACTGCAAAATGGAATCCTTAAAACCTTGTTGATTTCATCGTACGTTATGTTGAATAAAATGAAAGTATACATGTATCACATAAACAACATCTTTACATAATATAGAGGTAACCAAATAAACTGTTCCGAAGACTTAAATTTTGGACAACATCGACATAAATCAAGAAGTCCCGAATGAAGTTTAACAAGATTCGAAAGACATTTCTCCGGATTTGTATTATGTTTATTTAATAGTATAAATTACTCAGTGGCGAACAATCCGTCGGATAATTTGTCATTGTCAACTGGAGGAGCAGATTACCATTAATCAGTATTTAATTTGCCTGGTAGTTATTGCTAACATTCACTGTATACGAACACACAAAATCTCAAATGGAGAGGATGTACCTTAAATCTTCGGTTATGAACCGCCTTTTTCCCACAAGGCGAAAAAGTCACAGACTTATCCAAACGAACGCATTTTACCTTTCTACAGGTCAGAAAAAAAATATTGTTTATTTACGCTGTTCTACGAGCAGAAAGATAAGACACTGAAAAACAGAAACGTTTAAGCACGTTTAATGACAGTTTGATTGAAATGGCACAAGCACAACGACCTGGAAAGTCGTCGAGCAACTTAACCTAAAGAAAAGACATTTTAAACGTTCTGCTACATGTATATTCAAATCCATGACAAAATTTTCAGGAGAAACACATGGAAAAGAGTCCCGCGGACAAAAGCCCCATGGACAAAGACCCAGCAGACAAAAACCCCGTACAAGGTTTCTTAATAAACTACAAAAATGAAATTTCACAACAAAAATAAATTTTGTTTGATTGTATATTCAAAATGAACTAAAAACAAATCACTTAAAGCTCACATTGCCTCTTCTAAGTAACACATAAATAATATTACAGGAAGCATTTTGAGAATGCTTAAAAGAAATTAATAAAACAACTGTACTTGTCTTCTTTTATCTTTTTTCACAAGTAACCTTATCGACTAAAAATCACAGACAGACATGAGGTCTGGGTTTTAGGCCTGGTTGTATTCGTTGATTTTTGAATTGAAAAGAAATAATTCCTTATAATTCTCAATTTTGTTTAATTCACATTATCGGGGGATACGGTAAAAGTTTTATTTCTTACTATTATTGACCAATTTATTCTTTCAAAATGTTCTGCTTTTCATAGTACAGATTTGCCCTCGTTATACTAATGACATTTTTGGCCACCAGAGGTCAATTTATGCATCAGATATATTCTTGTCCCTCCAGGGCAGTGGTGTAACACTAACTAAATTGAAAATGTTCAGAAAAACTCCTTCGTAAGGCAAATTTTCCAGCCAGACTTCTACTCGACCATCCCTACCTCCATTTTTGACTGAAATTGCCACATGAATTTTGCCCGTAATACGACTGTTATTTCGCCCAAAAGCATGGCGTCCCCGTTTTTATTAAGTATCCAACAAGAACTATATGTGTTTAGTATTATATAGCAAAAAGTGGAAAATTTGACCTGAGGAGGTTTTATTTAATGAGCTTCAAGCTACAAAATTCCCTATGTATTCAGTGTTATGGCTATTCAATGATACACATATGACAAACATATTTTCATAATGAGTATGATAACCCCCCAATTTTTGTTCATCTATTATTTTCTATTAACCTGATGAATAAATACTGAAAAAATACAACCTCTAGAAAAGAACGTCGTCTACTTCCTTAAACTGTCATAACAGCTGATATTCATGTGAACTTCGACAGAGGAATGCAATTCAATATGTGTAATATCAGCAGGATATGGAACAGAGCAAATACAGAATGGGTTCATGTCCATTATTGAATAATTGTTTTGTTATTCTGGACAAAATTGGAGAAATATTTCGATACGCATTCTCTCGCGGAAACTACTTCATATACCCGAGAAATGTTCAATAACATAATGGAAATGACTGAGGGACCACGGAGCAGTTAAAAAAGGGAAATACAATTTCAGAATTCCCCTCGTGGCTATAATTTGGAATTTTTCCATAGTGTTTAAATTTTCTAGTAGCACTTGGTCCAGCTATATAATGTGGAAAGTTTTTTTTGTAAATCTCAAACCTCAAAGATATTCAGGGGTTTCGGTGGTGTCAGCCAGGGTGGTGGAAAAGATCGCCCTCCACCACACACAGCTAAATCTGTTCTTTCATTGCTGATCTGTGCTTTCAATGAATATCGATACATGATTTGGTGATATCGCGAATTCGTTCATCGAGCAACGATTTATTGCATCAATTAATTTATCGATATGGATTTACCGATAATGATGAATGAATAATTGATGCCACTAATTCATTGAATTTGCCACACGAATTGCCCCGTGAAGATCTGCGGTACCACACAAACAAAAGTGTATATTAATATAATTTGGATAATAATTCGATGACGATTGGAGAATTATCGATACACACGAGAGAATAATCGATGTTGCTTATTCATTTCAAATGTTAACTTTGCAATTTGCAGTTTACACCCGTTATCTGACCATTGTCTATTTGCAGTTTGCACCCGTTATATGACCATTGTCTATATGTATTTTCACCCGTTATATGACCCTTGTCTATTTGCAGTTTGCACGCGTTATATGAACGTTGTCTATTTGCAGTTTGCATCCGTTAGATGACCATTGTCAATTTGCAGTTTGCACCAGTTGTATGACCATTGTATACTGGAAGTTTGCACAAATTAGATGACCATTGTCTATTTGCAGTTTGCGCCCGTATCTGACCATTGTCCATTTGCAGTTTGCACCCGTTATCTGACCATTGTCTATTTGCAGTTTGCACCCGTTATATGACCATTGCCTATTTGCAGTTTGCACCCGTTATCTATCTATTGTCTATTTGCGGTTGTCTATTTGCGGTTTGCACCTGTTAAACTAACATTGTCAATTTGCCGTTTGCACCCGTTATTTGACCATTGCATATTGGAAGATTGCACCCGTTATATGATCATTGTCTATTTGCAGTTTGCGCTCGTTACATGACCATTGTCTATTTGCAGTTAGCACCCATTATATGACCATTGTCTATTTGCAGTTTGCACGCGTTATTTGACCATTGTCTATTTGCAGTTTGTACCCGTTATATGGCCATTGTCTATTCGCAGTTTGCACTTGTTACTGTGTAATTTGTCTCATTTACTTTTGAAAATTTGTGTATAGAAGAGTTCAACTAATAGTTACATGACTCGAGGTATGTGCGTACGGTATATTTGTAGTTTTTTTACTCGTTCTATCCTTGGGTGACAAATCGTATCGAGTCTCCTCTCTTCTTATTTTCTTCATTTTTGTCTCGCTGCTAAACATCTTCATTTTTTTTAGTTCAGGTCAATACATATTACACTTATTCCTGAGTTTTTAAACCAAATATTAACAATATACGTTGTGCTGTCAGTGTTAATCTTTATAACTTCAGTGTGTAATAAGTAGATTTATTGCTCGGCTTTGATGTTAACCCAGGGACGAATGTAGAATACTGATACATTAACACTGTTTTTGTTTAAAGCATTGCCATGTTTGACAAATACCGATAAAATGCTTTTACTCGTGTCTTTCTTGTTAATCACACACAACGCCCAGTCCGAAATCTGGTTAACCGACAGCGACACCATTCCGATTTGTTACTTTCTCGTGAGCACGTGATTCTCATCACAACGAGATTTTGATGAATTTATTTTGACTGTAAACGTAATTTAAATTCTAATTGATACAGATATATAAGAAGATAACATTTCAGTAATTGATGTACACGCTTAAAACATAAAAACATCAACAACCACAAATAGTTTCCAGTCTGTGGGCTTCCGTAACCAATTTGCATTAAATAGCATATCCTACGCAGTCAAACTATATATAGCTGTGTAGATGAGATCATTTTTTTGTAACAATTAGTTCAAAAACTCATTCAGATTTGTTCTTGAGGTCGAATGGTATCTGCGGAGGTGAGGGAGTTAACAAAATTACAAAAAAAGTTGAAGCGGAACTGTTCGTGTATGTATACACCTCGAGGGTAAGGCGGCTCATGTACTTTGTTACGCACTTTCTCAATTGCAATTCCCTGATGCTAACCGCAACATATATAGGCTCGACTTTTTACAAACAGACTTTTAGCAAAGTAAATTTAGCGCATCTTCGTGTTTATGGTTAATGCTGGGGTTGTATAGAATCGTGTGCGCGTTTGCAGAACCCGGAAGCGCATCTTTCGTAATATGCTTATATGGACATTTCGCAATTATACTTACTTACGCTCTTTCCAGGTATAGCATATTCTTTTCGCTAACACACGTGTGACATGTATAAACCTCAAAAACGTACCAAATTTGGTCTTTCTGTAGCAGTTCATTTATTGCTTCTGGTCTTGTCTACGTCTTTTCCAAATGATTCCGGGTGATTTTCCAAGTACAATGTGAGAAGTAGACATCACTTTCTCTACTACTAACATGTGACCCAGGAATGATTAGTGGGTTATTTTGAATACACTTAGTTCTCATCTCGTATTCATTTACGATCTATGGAATTACATTGAATATGGGGAAAGTCCATCAGGTAAAACTGCACCAAACATTCGGCACCGAACTACTGCTAGCAACAGGAAGGGTCACACGCGACGTGTTGAAATATGAACACCATTTTGAACACAGGTGTTGAAAATTTCAACAGCGGGGTTCAAAGGTGTTCAAAATGATGTACAAATATATGAACACACGTGTTCATTATTTGAACACGTCGTTTGTTGCACTTATTGAAAGCCTGACGCGTTAATGACCATTGTGTGGAAAAGTATTCAAATATGCACAAACCACATTTGAACACATATTTCCTAGTTTAAAATAATATCATGGGGAAATCGTTTGCACATTTTTGTTTCGTAATTTCTTCAAAATTGGTCATCTTTTCAATCTCGATAACATTGTCGTGATTTATTTCAACACGTTTTCACATTTCACTGAATGTTCAAATTCTTTTGACAGTTGGATCATCGAAAGTTTAGATAATTCCTGAATCTGGAGACCAATATAAGGAACCTCAGGTCCATTTGTTCTGCACTCATCCGCTCGTATAGGATACTCAGCATGATTATGCACCATGCAGACGGACGCTCTGTGCCAGTTCCACTTTTGCAGCGTTATATTCTTGAGAGGGACTTGTGACAGACCTAGCGCACCCTCCAACATGCAGGTCCTTACCAGTCCTGCATGCAGATATGGGCAGTACATCTATTACCGGCACATGAACCACCCGTTTAAAATAAGAGCCAGTGGACGGACGGCGCAGGAGTGTGATACACCAAATTCGCGGGATGTCGGTATATTTAGACGATGTCGGTATATTTTAACAAAGGCCTACCTTATGCGGAGAAAATGCCGGAGGACAAACTCTTTGAAGTTCCGAGCGTAAACTGTATGGGAGCGTCTCTTAAGTCAAAACAAATACGAAGACAAAATACAACACACTGCCTGAAGATCAATTCGCTCAAATTATGGCCATATTCGGAAAGACATGCATGAGGCCACAAAGGCTGTTCGGAAAGCCCATTAATAAAAGGATAGTAGTCTTCGTCCTGTGAATTCGTCTTCTGCCATGGCTGGGCTTTGTCAGACGAACCATGACCAGGTATGATGATCTCGTGTTACCCAAGATCAATGGGAGATGACAAGATGGCGGCGAAGCGGTAACAGATTATGGACGCGATAAACTGGAGAAAGAATATAACTAATGAATGATCCGTCACGATGCATTGTTTTTCCTGTTTCGTACTGGGGATTCAATAAAATGTATTTAGAAATGTCCCTGCAAAACAAGGCACATTGACTTTGTTCCCGCTTATCTTTTCAGCAAAGCTTGTATATTAATTTGAGAAGTCATGTTTGAGTATATAATTAATGAGATTTGTTGTTCATTGATGTGATAAGATCATGTTCAAATACGGTCAGGGATACGGACAAACAATACTGATGAGACGGGTAGTCAGTGATGCATACCATATTTATATTACCGCCATTTTAGTTAAATATCTTCGAATTAACCCTTTGATTATTTCCCATAACAGTATTTGATCGCCAGATTCCTCCAAGCTGATCTTCACTGTTGATCCGTTTCCCCAATAGAACTGACAATCAAGTTTTGAAATACAAAAGGGAAAAGATGTTCTCCCAAACGTAGTATATAAAGGGCAATTCTAAGTCATGATTTTCAATACTGAACTACGTCAGCGTTGAAACAGTGACACAACGATCGGCCGATATATAGGGGCGTATATATCGATGATCTTATTTATTAAATAATTAAAACTTGATCTAGAACACATATATATAACCTCTCCCATAGAGGTATGTCACCCAGTCTTAATTCAGGAAATTCTTATCAGTATTAATAGATGGGTCTAGAAAACATACAGTTCCATTAAATATTCGACAAATGCATAGGTCGTTAACCCCCAACCAAAATCCGGTTCGAAAAAGTGTGGGTGTTACGAAAGCATATCTCCAATTGCACCCATATCTTTGCTTAAATCTGTAACACGTGGAATGAGTTGCAAATTGTGCAATTTAATAAGTTGCTGCCCAGGGCCATTTTAGATTATCTAAATTCGCAGACATCATGTCAGCCGATATATTTTACCTGATAATTTCTATGAACCTGACAATAAGCAAATTAACAGGAAGTGTGTATCATTTGATTAGGCTAGTTAGTACGACGCTGACATTCGTGAAACTGCCTACACCACACAGTCCCTTCACATGTACGACGAAATGCAAAGGCTCCACATGGGAGGATCATGGATGTGACTGTCGGTAGGTTTCACAGGCTGAGTATAGCCGTGAAATTTGTGACTTTTTATTCTTCTTTCTATCCCATGATAGAAATTTCAGCATCAGCTAAACTCCCGTGATGCAACATGAGAGTTTTGTTTTGAATTTGCTCGAACACGACACATATCAATCTTACTGCGCAACTACGTCACATCATGTGTTTTAAGCAAGGAGGCGGTGGCCAATACATATAGCTAGTCTAAACAAGGATGCAGACTTCTGGCTCATTTACTTCTGACCTGAAACAAAGGGTCGATGTGGGAGGGCATGGGAAGAGACGAAGACGAGGGAGTCTACAGGCTTTCCTCCGCTAATAGATAACGCTGTGTCGTGTGGAGCAAAAGGTGAACTAGATTAAGCGAAATATGACAGCAATTTTTTGTATATTAGATTTATTAATAGATATGGTGACACAAAGGCAAATATATCTGGTAATTTTTTCTCCTTTCTTCTGTTCTGCGGTACTTCAGCCATCAGAACTCTTTCGCAGGAGTGTACGCCTTTCTCAATACGACCACAGTATCATGCAAGGTAATCCATAACGTCTGTCATCTTGGTTTACCGATAGCTAAAAACAAACAAACGAACATCATCATGCATATGTTCTCTAATAATGATGTTAAACTAGTTGTCAGACTGGATATGGCTTTACGTCATATGTGACATCTGACCGACAAACAAAAACAGTTTACCGGTATTTTTGTTTCCTTTTGAAGACGAAACGTTTGAACCTCTGTTAAATGATGATTTTATTTTAATTCTGAACTTTGAAAAGAACAATAAACTATCAATTTCCAAAAAGAGCACCTCCAACTGTAACTTTTCTGAACACGGAATCCTCAATGCATTTTTAATGCAACATTCTTGATTCCCAACACCTATACTCCTATTCGTGTAGCAAACAAACATTGAGTATATTTTACAGCAAATAATCACAGAATATGTCCTATAATTCTGATACGAAATTTCACCCATAAACGTTGTTGTGTTGGAGTATGATGGGTGCATTTCTGAAAAAGGGAAATAACCAGGAATATACGAAGAGAAGGTGGGAGGGGGAATGAACGTTTTAACAGGCAGCTATTGAGATCACCGATTCAGCTTGTCAAATTGTGAACTAGATGTGCCTATTCATGCGTATAGTATGGCCACAGGCGGTGGGATATCACTATTATTTGTCACCAAGCAGCTTCGTACACTGATCCCCGTTGCAGTTGGCTGACCATGAAATTAACTATCACTAACTACTAGAGACAAACTGTTACCGTATATCCTACAGTAGATAGTACAAGCGTCTAGTCAGTCATTAATATTCAGCCGTCGTTCATTAAAGAATTCCCGTGTCCATAAACATCATTCATATAGCAGCATCAGCACTAAATTTGAAACCAAAGCAATCATAGTATTAACATAGGCTAGTTTCCTGCAAGACAGAAGCGGTCAACAGTTTTCATTGATGCTTTCAAGGCATCATCATGTTTAAAAAATATGAAATATCAAATATACCCTTTGTACAGAATAACCGGATGATTTGCAGATATACAGATCACAGGCTATTTGCTCATGAGAACATGTGAGCTGAATTATTTGTCCGCAGCAAACTTTTTTCGTCTAGATTGTTTAAAACATGTGACTAATGTATACACTGAATGAAAGATCTATCTCCCACGTATCCAAAATATAAGCAAATATTTTTTTGCGATTTTTTCGACTCGATTAAATCGGCGTTCAACCTGCGCATCCTTGTCTCTCAAGCGTGCCGCCATTTTGGCTCGGGTCGTATAAGCGTGTGACGTCACCCGGGCCTCGCCGCACTCTAGCGGGGAAGGCGAAAATATAATGACATTGCATGGAGATATATTACAAACCAAGCCTTTCGTACATTGGAATGATTACAATTTGACAGGAATAGGAACCGAACGTCGATATGACTGAAACAGTGTTGAAAGACTAATAAACTCACTCCAATTTATTGCATCAGCCTCGCCGTGGAAAAGTGCTTCTGTGGTGCGTTTGGAGTAAAATCCTGCAGACGTTATACCCAATGGTTTCAACATTGGGAATCGATGAAATGTCACGGTCTTTGGAAGGTTTAGATTCCAAGTTCTGTTAAAACAGCCAAATGCCACACACTGCGGCATGATGCCCGTGTATTTGCGGAATATTGGCACACTATCACTATCACATTACAACAGTATACAAAATATATACCTGCAGTCCCGAGAGCTTCTCATACTTCAACATTCAGCGCAGAAGTGAGTATGAGCCCGTTTCGGCATTTCTGATTGGTTAAAATAGACGCAAGCCCTTGTAATGGCGGCACCTATTAATCTGTCCACAGGCTACAGTTTTTGATGTTTCGATATGAATAGATCGGCGGTGAAAAATCACAAAAATTGTTTGCTTATACATTGTTGGATATGGGAGAGATACATCTTTCGTTCAGTGTGTACATTAGTCACATGTTTTCTTCCCCTTTAAGTTACTCCATCTTGTACGCATACCAATAAATTATACAACTGGAGAACTGAATAGTTTAATGTAAATTGGTTACAGAGTTGATTAGATAGGATCAATCAATCAATCAATCCAACCTGTCGATATATGTTCACCATCTACAGGCGAAGAGTTGAAACGTGAGAGTTAAGCATGACCGGTTGAATACATCTATATATTATCTGTGGACGTGTCGGTGAAGTTCGGTTATAGTGGGGACTAAGACGTTCAGGGAATACCGTTACCCAGTTTTCTAAACTACCATTAATCATTCCAACAATATCTATATGTGTCATCACTGAGTATGGTAATTAACCATAAATCGGCTTTTTTTCTCAGAAATATGACATTAAATATCGCAGACCGGAAACGTTAAATATTTCTTAGGAGCATACGAGATACTTACACGTGAGAGTGTATAGGGCGTATGCTATTATAAGACTGTTAAGATAGTAATGATCACCGAACATGATGTAACAACTTTTTATCACTTCTCCAGAAAGTTCTGGATAACGTGCCCCACTCCACCTCATTCCCTCATCAGAGAGAGAGAGAGAGAGAGAGAGAGAATTTTAGCATCGCCTTCAGTTGCATCCTCCTTAATGCAGGTCTTTATACTCCGTACTAGCCTGAATTGAAATGTGGGCAGTATACAGCTATTACTCGGACCGTCCGTTTAAAATAAGAGCCAATGAAAGGACGGCGTTCGGGTGTGAGGGTCAAACTTTTTAGAGTTTCGGGCGTAAACGACATGGGTGCGTATCTTAATTCAAAACAAATACGAAGACGAATAAATGTGAATTCAAAACAAGCAGACGAAATATACAATATATTGCTTGATGTTCAATTCGCTCAAATATAGGCATATTCGGAAAGTTCAGTAAGTCATGAAGACTGTTCGGAAAGCCTGTTAATAAACGGCTGGTCTTCTTCTGTCATGGCTCGACTTTGTCAGACGAACCATGACTAAGGAATCATGCTTCAGTTTCAGACAATGAAATGATGCCATCTCATGATTTCGATTGCAAAACTAACCAGTCATGGTTTTAACGTCTGGGATGATGCGTCATCAATCATTTTGATAACAAAGTTATCGTTTTTTTCATTAAACAGGGGTAATTATAGAACCGGTTGTCTCATGCATAGATTTTTTTCAGAAAACTTTTCCCAAATTGGTGTTTAAGAGGGGCATGAAACAGTACTATATATATAAAGTTCCAGAAGGACTCCCATCACCACGTCATAATAAATAATATAGATATACCTGTTGAAGAAATGAGAATTCTGTATATATCTTTATATTTATTCATATGCATTCCTATGGTCGACGGTGAATGGACGTTTTCATACACCGTGGGTAGTGATGATTAATGGAAATGGAGTCAGCGACGAAACAGTCGACAAAGACCTTTCGTTTTATTTTGATTTTAGGCCAGATAAGCCACATCGCATACTTATCGCATTCTATATCTACACAACCCAGGAAAATTTAATTATATTACTCCTTTATTTCATGTTATTTTGAGGGAGATGGACCCCCGGGCATTGTAATAGCTCCCTCACACATTCTATTTCAGTTTTTTAGTCGTGGTAACGCTCACTTATCAGAGGTGTATACGAGGTCGAAGCAAGACTATACTGATCTAACTGTCTTATTACGTATTTAATATGACACGTACCCCTGTTGGATAAAATGTCATGACCGGTTTAATTTTTAAAGTGTAGGTTGTTTACAGTAATCAAACTTAATGAGGTGCAAACATTTCTCTCCCTTGACGTGATTAATTTAATCTTTAATCTATTGCGAAATAATATAATTTGAAAAGAGGGGGAGGGGAGAGAAATATTCTCCCGCCCTTAATCAAGAATTTGTAGGAATATGAAAGAAACGAAATACAATGAAATACAACTCTTCAGTTTCATTGAAGAAACAAATAAGAATACAAATCATGGGCATGTTACATTCACATGGGAATAGAATAATTAACTAAAACACGAAAATCTTTACCTCTAATCTGACATAAAAGTACACCAAATACTCTACCCATCATGCAACATGGCGACTGTCGCGTTCAATACCGGCTTCTGACGTACCATGCATCGAACCTATTGAAAGTGGACATCGCCGATACACAGGGTCCGCGATACTTCAACTATTGGAATAGCCCATTAATGTACTTTGGTTCCATTAAACCTTGTTACATGGAAGCTAAGGGCAAATATTTTAGAAAAAGATACATTCTCGTAACGGGTCATCCTCAATCAATTATTCAAACACAGTCAAAAAGATAGACAGAATACCATATTTGTATGGATTAGACAGAACTCGGCGGTGACCAGGATCTAAACAAAATCTACCATTACACTGATTTATAGTTCATTAAATTCAATGATTTTATTATTTATGAAGAAATATTTAATGAATTCTACTGTTTCTTATTCATCCCAATGTCATTATAAATTGCACAAAATGCGAAATTAATGAATAATGTTGAAGACGGATTATATACCTATTGTGCCTCGGGAGGTTTCTTCATACCATAAGGTGCCAAATTTACACATAAAAAAAACTGGCTTTTCGAACTAATGAATATGGAAAACTGCTACCCAAGGGCAATGGCGTTTTTATGTTAACACGAACACGACAACACAAGAAGGAAAAATACGCCGGACTCCACACTACTGTTTTGTCGCAGCAATTGCCAGGTGTCCGAACGGTTTTACGTGCGCGTGCGATAATAAACGCGATCGCAAGGTTACGGTCACACTGAATGCGATGCGTAGGTCAGTACCATCAAGAGCTAACGCTTGCACTTTTATCGCATACAGAGGAATGGTCACATTAATGCGTCGATATTAGACTCGTACCTCGCCTTAACTCAAGCAGATGTGAGAGCGACCAATGAGTAGCCATCTGCCATCAGCGACTGGCTGATTGGCGGATCAAATTTTCTCTGATTTACGTTTGAAGAAACCCATAATACCTCTGCATGTCGGGTGATCTATGACGACCAGAACTACATCGCAGTAACTCTTGCGATGAAATTTAGCTATTTATTTCGAAGAAATTAACTTTTATGCACATGTCTGTCTGACGTCACCGGTCCAGATCTAGACCAGTGACGTCACTCGGCTAGACAGATCAGCCAGTCGCTGGTGGCAAGATGGCTACCCATTGCTTGTCCTAAGATCTCCGTGAGTCTGGGAGCAAGGTACGAGTCTAGTGTCGATATTTGTCTCCAAGACTGGTTTTCTTTTTACTTTAAGGATCGTGCTCTTGGTCATTGGAAATTGTGATCCCCGTTTCCTGAGGTGAACTTGATCCTGAATGGTCATCTTAAAGTCTATATCTATATTGCCCTGCAGTAAATGATACCAGAAACCAAGCCTGGATCATTTAGCGGAGTGATCCTAAGTTTTGATGGTCATAGGTAACGGAGATCGCGGTCCTTACAGTCAATATCAGTCTTGTCATATAGTGCCGGGTTCCGCTGTATCGGATTGAAGAACATTTCCAATATCTGGTCTTACAGCGATCACATTTACAGCACCATAATCTGTGCTTTTCTTTTCAATCACTTTTCTCCTAAAAAATGGATACTACTGGTATTTAATATAAAGTATTACCAGTTCCTTTCTAATCTTTCTTTTCATGGTTCGTCCTCCCACGTCAGTCATACCCTAGTAAATGTGCCATTTGTAAAAGCCTCCTTTAGCAGTGCAACACACACGCTTGCAACTGGGCCAACGTAGAAAAGTTAGTCCACAGCGTTGCTTTCTTATACTGTTCGCGCCGTTTCGTACGAGCAGAAAATGAACACATTATGTAGACATTTTCTGTGTATGCCTTTCTGTGTATTCTATATGCAGAATTCTATAAAATTATCGACGTCTCATTGTCGTTTAGGGGCACAATAACATTAGTTCACTAACGAGTGAGTGATTAAGTTCATCGTTTTCAACAACTGTTCAGTCATATCTGTGCCTACATGTGCCAGGACAGGAGTCCCCTCAGTTCCTATTATCCTGGACACTGATCAGTCCAGTCAGTGAATCACCCGGTCACCACTCTAACGAGAACCGGTGTGACCAACCCTCAGAATGTCTTGATATCAAGGAACAGGGATTTGTCATTGCTTTTTTTTATTATTCCTGAGCCTTGGGCCTATACAGGATAGGCTTAGATGATCCCAAGACTGTTCAGATTCACATTCTGCCACAACACCAGAATAAATGGCCCTTTCCGGACCATTATGTAAACATCTATTATTATTGTTTTTTTGTTTCCGAATTTCCTTTGCATGTGTATCTTATAAGTTTTTACCCCTATCTGGCCTGGGCTTTTTGGGACCTGTCCAGGCCTGGGGGGGGGGGGGAATGCCCTTACGCCTTGAGCTAGGGATCTGAAACTTACCAAATTATACCCTTGCGTCAAACTCTACCAGAAATTGTAAAAAAATCCAAGATGGCGGCTTTGATGACGGCATTTTAAAAAACTGCATTTTTTGGTAAATTTTTCGGTCAGATTTTCGAATTTTTCATTTAGGAAATTTCTCCGCAAAAACTGCATGATAAAGTAGTAATATTATTGTGATGTGAAATAAAATATTTTTTGCCCAATTTCTCAATTTTCATCGCGGAAAAGCAGAAATTGTGAAGAAAAATGACGAAAAGGTCACTTTCCTGGTACCACACGTGGTCGCTATCTTGCATTTACCCATGATCCTCTGCTCGTGGGGTCATGCAAATAGGCTCCAGATAGCCCCAATATGATAAAACTATAAAGTCGCGTAGTGCCTGCTCTCAATTTTTTGTCATTTCGGAGATAGCACAGAAAGTATTGCGCCCCCCAATCTCGGGATACTATAATACATGTGATACGTTTAGTATAAGAAGTATACTTATATGTTTAATATAAAGAAGTGGAGCTACAAATAAATTCACATTGTGATGGTATTTCAACGTTTTAACAGTCGGGGGCTGGGGGAGGAAGATTTATGGACGTGTGGGATTGTCCTGGGGGTATTTATCCATATTGCCCGGGGGTGAGGGCATGCAGATTGTCCTAAACTCATCCTACACTCAAGGATGGGCAGGAGAGTTTTAAATGCGAGTATTATAAATCAACCCGATATCGATCAAGGTACGATCCCATTGACGCTTCACTGATTCATCAAAATCAATCTCTCGTATGTCAAGATATTAAAGGTTCGCTGCTCCTCGAATTTACAATTTGAGAGATTGTAATAATATTCTATTTTGTCAAGCCATCATCACCAATACTATAAATGTATTACCGCACCTGTCCTTCAAGAGCCTCGTTTGTTTTGGTTTTTTTTGTTTTTTTTTTGTTTTTGTTTTTTTGTTTTTTTTGTTGGTGGAACGATGAAATGGAATTCCCCCTCCAAACTTTGCTGAATAACCCGGGATATGTCCCAAATTGTCTTCGTTGTGAATTCGGGAAATTATTCGCGAATTATAAGGATATATAAAGTAAAAATAATGAAACGCGGATAGTTCATCTGCAAAAAAAACGACAGCTGAAGACATGGAATAAGAGTGGCATCAGCTGACATACTATTGAAAGGCCATATGTTAATCAACAGTGCCATCTGTACATTCCGGTAACATTTGAAGAGTTTCCTCCCTTGGCACGGATTTGTGGCCTAGCGTTGTAAATACCTCAACTGACAGTCACAGTCACTCCAACAATCTGGCCTAGACTGCTGATACGAGACGTCAAAAATCGTGACGTTGGAAGGGGGATGGGGAGTGGGGGCCTGTTCTAGAAACGGCATTAGCAGCTCTAGAACATTCAGAAACTCAACTTACTTTTGAATTATGGTTAGGCAGGTCTGTCCATAGCCAAATGGGTTCAGGGGGCTTAGGGGGGCTTAGGGGATTCGGGCGAAGTCTCCTTTAGAGAATATTACCTTTTTTAGGATTCCGCATACAAATTCCATTTTCAGACGGAGGCGAACCCCTGCTATGCGCCCCGCTTTCTTATAAACGAAATCACTGTTGTGTCCTTTGAAAGCAAAGGAAACCACATATCACGATATCATGTCTACGGTCCTGTTAGCCTCTATCAATTGCACCGTTTTCAGAAGAACAATTGGTTGTCAAGTCTTGGTTTGAATTGCAAGCAGGGGGAAAAAATGAAGGACAGAAAATCTCCACCCCTGAAGCTGTGTCACAGTATCATCATATAACATTTATTCCAGTGGAACGTGAACCTGTATTATCATAGTTACTGTAGACGAGTCATACAGAACATCAAACTCTTCCGTCTTGGCTTCCAGCACTGTCCATAATTAAAATATCGTTAACACGCTCTCAGCGCTGAGATTACTCCGCAATATAATCATTGTATCTATCATCTATCTGCTAATAGCCCTTGTTTCACCAACAGAAGATATCCTAAAAGTATTTAATCAATATCTTACACCCTTAAATAGGCTAGATTCTTGATTTTCTCTACGTTCTTAGCGAATCTATACGCGCAAGGAGCTGCTTAGGAATCTAAGGCCCCATACGATGGAGCTGGTGTCATATAGGAAATCTGAGCCGACACTGACTTTCTGACATTCACAATTAACTGACTCGAGGAAATGACATTGCATACTCTTTAACTTTGTCTCTTGGGTCTCGGTGACAGATACACAGTACAATTGAGTTCCGCCTCACACAATCTCAAGGTACCGTAACCTACTCCTTGAGCGACGTCTGTATTCAAATGTATTTGTTACGGTTTATATAAAGACAACGCCCCGGGTCTCTTAGAACAGTTCACACACATCCCTCGAAGTTGAAAGGTTCAGAGATACAGTGCATAGTCCATCTGGGACGAAAACATATGAAAATAGAATGAATAATATATTTAATTATTTTCCTCAATTTGTTATCATATCCAGCACAAGTTCAAGACTAAAGTCGGCTTGATCTGGTTATCTTGAAGCAGAATGTACATCATCAACCTGGCGAATACTCAGTTTTAAGAAGTTGAAAATAGTGAAACTCTTCATATTTGAAGTGACAAATAGCTGTCGCACGTGACCTATGGTAGGGTCAGACTGCCTAGGAAGAGATAAAAAAGCAAACTTGCCAGTTGTTCATAATTATGAAACTGGTACACTAAATGAAGTTTATAAACCAAGAGAAATGCACTCTGGATCAAATCCAGTACACTGAAACCAGTAAAACAGAATCATACATTTTGATATTTCTGGCCATACCAAAATGTCTGTGTACGGACTAAATTAATCTTCATCCACAGAAGAGTTCCAATTTCTTTGGCGCGGCAATGTAACGCAAAACATGCGTATTGCAGCTACGACGGACAAAATATTATCATTGCAACAGTTGAACAAATCACACATATCAAATTCAACACTAATATTGGATGCCTTATTCAAGGCTTAGAAAAAGGTCGAACAGTTCATAGTTTATAAGAGCGGATATCTTATTTAAATATTAATGGCATTATGATAGTGTTGGGTGATCCATTTTCTAGTTTATAACATAGTTGAGAACTTATGACAACTCTAAGCTTAACAGTCACCATGTCTAACACTCTAGGCTATATCAGAATTTAACACTGGTACGAAATTAGTGATAACAGATACATCATGAAGCGCTCAGGGGGATTAGGTCCTAGATGAGTGGGTGATATTTTTAATTTGAAATTATAAACAAATATAAGCAAATTAAATCAGTCAAGCATGTCAATTGGCCCTGCGACTTGCTTGAAACGAAATTTTTTATCCCCGGAACCTGTGATCACACCACAAATTAAAACGAAGCGCACAAAATAACATCCGGAATTTTAGGCGTGTGACATCCACATAGCATTAAACTTATTCTTTTGTGCACAAAAAGGAGATATTCAAATAGCGATATTCGTTCAAGTCGTTTGCATTTCCAAGACGGTACGTGTCTCATCATTGAACGAAACTCAACAAGTTTATTTCATCACTACAAGATACTGGGCTGTTGCCAATCTCATTTCTGATTCGATTAATTATTGCAATTCGCCGCACATCATCTTATGAAACCTACACAGAGTGAAAACAATCGTGTGCGATAATAAACACTACCCGGTGATGGAAGGTATAAATCGCCACTCCCCAATCTGATTAAAACTCAGACTTAATAACCGCTCCTCTATCGGACATGTCGCTAATTAAGATCTGTCGCGCATGTCAGATTGGCGACCAATCACTGTCCAGCTTCAACGGGCGAATAGGTGCCTATCCGATTATTTCTGTAGTGAATGAGGCGCAGAAAAATCCAATCCAGGCGGCTGACGAAGTTCTTGCTATACATGAGCAATCACCGAAGATTATTATTTGCTCGGCTAGGCACCTATTCGCCCGTTGAAGTTGGACTGTGATTGGTCGCCAGTCTGACATGCGCGACAGATTTAAGATACAGACTGTCCCAGATCTTAATTAGCAACATGTCCGATAGAGGAGCGGTTATTAAGTCTGAGTTTTAATCAGATTGGTCACTCCCTTGAAGCAATAATGAAAACGCTTGAATATGTGCAAAAGCCCTAATATATGTTACAGGAGTGATTGTCGTATTTTAAAGAGGTATATCGTATTCAATATGGACATGAGCTCCATGCAGCAACTACTAATGACACAATTGTCGCAATTCATTAGCAGTTGTCGTAATTGCGTCTTTAGCTGGCGACTCTGCATGAAGAGTCAACCACTATTGACGCAATTACGACAATGGTGTCACTATTGGTCGCTATTGCAATTAAATAAAACATTTAGTCATGCATCATCTATGATATACTTTTGCCTCAAATAAATGCTGGTTTCCAGTTGTGACAACAAGCGTCAACATACTCGCTACCATTTTTTTTTTTTTTTTGAGGGTGGGAGCGGGTGACAGAATCCGTTGAGACATTAGCTGGCGACCTCACAACTGCTAATCAGTGGCGTAACCAGCCACTATCCCACGACACAGGGCGAGGTCCCAGTGGCCGCTTCAGGCCCGGGAGCTCCGGGGTCCCAAACGACCACAGGCGCGATCTGAGCTGTTTTCCCGGCTTTTATTAGACTGACTTTTATCTATAGATTGACGAAATTAATAGAAGTGAACAGTATCATTTCATATATTTCAAGTGCGAAAAGGGCACTTCGCACTCAATTAGTGACATACATCTAACGATGTCGATATATACATGAGGATTGTCGAGGTAGCCATTCCCGTCCGACCATTGCTCTGTTGGACAAACTGTCTCGAGTTCAGTTTTAAATTTCTTAACAGTTCTAAGAATAAAGTCTTAATCTTGTTCTTTGTTGATGTCTGTTTTTGTATTCTTCGAAGAACACTCGATGCATAGGTTGTATAGGTCACTTACCATTATCACTTGTCAGCATCGCAAAGACGGTCATTGGTCACGATCAATTCTGGCTTACTTCTTCCTATAACTTTACTGTAACGCTTTTCTGTGATGATGTAAACAGGAAATCCGTCAATTTATATCTAGAATATTATCAATATTTATTGCATGGACATAAGAGGAATACTGTTGTCCTGTTGGCCTGCACAGAATACGATTACGAATACATTACGGAATACGATAAATAACGCAGTGTGCAAAGTTGAATTCTTGCGAGCTAAGGGCAAAGATTAACGTCGGACAAAAAGTAAGGTATACATATATATTACCGTCCGCTGGCCTAACTGCACGGCGCAGATAACCCAATGTTTAACACTTGTTTCACGGATCATTAAGCCAGCAGACACAACTCACTATTCGCATTTTATTTTTCCTGAATTTCGAGAACAAATGACCGAGTCACGATGCAGCAGTTAAATAATAACGTATATTTCACATATGACAAAACAGCGCGATAACAACACCCAAGGGTAATGACATCATTAGTAAAGAGGGCTTCTTTTTGGTGTTTGCTTACAAGTTGTATTTTTTACATTGATCCTATGCCTGATTGTACAAGATAATTATTGCCTATCACTGACTCACCACAAAGCGAACAACAAACAAAGATAACGTTAAAAACGTCAATGATATTTCTTTTATTCGAAGTGTATATATGGATACACCAAGGTCTGGGTATTTGTGAGATATGTGAACTCTCACACAGCGACTCTCTTTATTTTTATATGTGATGGACAGTGAGACAGAAACAGCAACATAAAGTCATATTGTGAATAGGAGATGTCATATAAGAAATTTATAAGTAAGAATTTGGGGGTCGCGAAATCTGAATATATACTTCATTGTTTACGTCACAATCGTGTTTGCCGTAAGAAAACAGTTGTCATTTGTGTTTTATATTAAAACTTTGTCTTTTATTCCCGAGATAATATACAAATCCTTTACGGATAGATTGACACTAGAAAACATCACAATCGTATGTAAACCTTAGTTTGCTAGGCAAGTATCGGTAGACCTATGCCTCGATATTTTTCTTGAATTTCGTGCCATAAGAAGGTCTATAAACTTGGAATGGAAAAACATAGAATTAAAAAGAACTGTTAATATTTTCTCTTTTTGGAGCGTTTCTTCTATCTAACGGTCACATAGTTCATCACTTTCCATCAGATGAGTTGATAGGGCTATTACACCATCGCCCTTGGATATTTGTATCTAATACCGCACAAGCCGGTGCAAGGGACCGTGTGGTCATGACATTCGAGACGTCCACATGAACAGCTACAATAAAAGCGTGGCTGTGATACAAATCATAACAGAAACCATTTTTTTGTGATGTTTTTTGATATATGCAGTCAGAATACGCCACCTTCAAATGTTGCGTTTAACCCATTTATCTTCAGTATAAAGCTTTCGTGGTAAAGCACATATAATATTAATTGTGGGGTTAATCTCGATGGTAGTCGAACCCAGGACCCTCAGAGTTTGACACCAACTGACCAGCAGTAAATGCAAGTGTTGTAAACCTATGGGCCATGACAGTTCTGCGCATGTGGTTTATATTACTTGTGTTCTACCACTGGCGATTTGGCGAAACCTCACACGAGACTTCCCATCCAGCACTAGTATTAGGAAGAAAGTGTTATTCTGACAATATTAACATAATATTAATTGACTTTCTGAATGACATTGATATATATTGATAAGACACAATGGAATATCATAGTCGACATCAATTAGCAATCCTTGATCTATTGTAAAAATTTCACGTTTTCTTCATTTGATTTTGATTTAAAAATGATCTTCATTTTGCGACTCCATACGTTATCCTAATACATCATAACATATTTAATGTGGTATTTCTGGATGCTCCGATCACTTTCCCCTTCTGTGTAAAATCTGGGATGACTATGGAGATGAAAAGAATGTTCTAGAGTTCATTTTCACAGATGATGTGAGAAAGCATGCGAGAAGTAGTTCGCCCATGTGCAAAACCGTAGAAGTTATTCTGTGAGATTCAAACTAAACGTCGTGTGCGTGGGTTTTCAATATACGTCATAGCCATGTCGAAAATGCATCTTCGGCTACTGATGGCAGGGTTAACATGTGAAAGGGAGCATGCGCTGCGGGGAGGTTGTTCACTTCATGTCGATGGAATTCCGAGTCGTTTCCAAAGCGAACCCATATCGCAGTCTTGCTTCGATTGTTCTTTAATGTGATTCTTTATTTGAATACCAAGGCGACAGCGCCAGGACAACTTTGAAATCTTTCAATAAATTAATTTAAGATTTTATGACTATTCAGTGTTATTACTGCTCTCAACAATCTGGTGCAAAGAAAAAAATACAATAAAGTGTCAGACAAAATGAACGGAAATTACCATATAATGCAATATTTGCAATATAAATTGGTCACTCATGCACAATTTTCAAGAATATCAGTAATTTAACACTAATGAATCTCTCATATCACCGCATTATTATGACAGGATTTCATAATCTCCGTACTCAGTCATATTATCTTATGAGAAATCCAGACGCAGGACAAAAACTGATAATATTTACGACAGCAGAGAGCATTATATAGTTGATTCATTCTCCGTCTTTAAAGTGTTCAAGTTATCATTTAAATTGACTACCTAAATGAATTTTTTTGTGCCTGTTAAATTATAACATTTTGGCCAGTGGCGTTCTTGTTTTGGACTTCATATCAGTATTTTCAGTATTCTTTAGACATATGAATTTCCCAGTTGATTTCATCGTGAGCGTACCTCAACAATGTTTCGGTGGTGGATTTGAACACCACAGCGTGTTCGATTTGACGGCACGAAACTATTCAAACATTTTGATTAATTGTAAAAGATGACTAACTCATTTCTATACTGCTCCCAACTGTCTGTTTTGAAGGCTATACATGTAGATAGGGCGTGTCAGATAAAGCAATTAAGCAAGTAGCAGTCAAAATTAAAAGAACGCTAAAGTGCGAGGATGCCGATGCAAATTGAAAGCTTCGCAATTTTCAATAGTATCAGAAATCTAAACGTAACAAATCCTTTCATATCGCAGCGTGTTTAAGACAAGTTTTCTTAATCACCTTATGCCGTCATATTATCTCGTGAGAAATCCACATTAGCAGGATAAAAACTGAATTATATTAATGGGAGCGAATAAAATTAAATTGGATTTTAAAGATTTTAAATTATCATTTATATTGGCCACCTAATACGTCAAAACTATTTTCTTTATCTGTCAAACCATGCTGAGGCGAAAAAGGCAAAAAAAGGACGACCAGAATGTGAGTTTGTTTCGCACTATAAGAAAACCAATTTTAAAAGAATCTCAGGCTTTGTTCATTTGGTTCCACATTCTGCTCATAAAACTTCTCTTCGGCCAAGCAGAAGTCAAAAGTCACGAAACGTAACGTCAAAGATCTTGCGCTCTGCGCTCGTATTTTGTTATGAACGTGCGATTGATGGGGTCGTTAAAGAGAAACTTTGTGTGGGAGCGCTTGGCTGTTTTACATTTGTCTTCAACAAGTCTTTTTCTTCAACAATGTATTGTGACGGTGATTAAAATCGTCACCTTTTACACGGTATCTATAGCAAAAGTTACTAGGTGTGATATGTATAAGTCATATGCAGATCCCGTGAAATATTACTGTACAGAAGTCATAGTTTACGATGAAGAAAATTGTAATCTCTCTGTCATCATCTGTATGACCTGGGCTCTGTGGGACCTGTCTAGGCCTGTTGGGGGAGGGATATCGGTCCGCCCTAAATATTTTTCTTATTCCTTGAGATAGCGGGCTAAAACTTACCACACTATAAGCTTTTGTTGAGCTCTACCAGAAAATGAAAAACAAAATCAAAGATGGTCGCTTTGATGGCGTCCCAGTGAAAAAAAGGCATTTCTTGGTCGATTTTCCGGTCTTTTTCGCCAAAACCGCAAGATAAATTGGTAAATAATAATCCGATGTGAAATAAGATAGTTTGCCCACTTTTCCTCACAAATAGCAAGAACTTTGAAGATAAAGAACGAAAACATCACTTTTCTAGTACCCCACATGGCCGCCATTTTGAATTTACCCATGATCTTCTGCTCCGAAAGTTATTCAAATAGGACAATAAATAACAACCCCAATATGATAAACTTCAAAGTCACGAAGTGTCAGCCCTCAATTCTTTGTCGTTCCGAAGATAGAGCAGAAAGTCTGGTATATGGACCCTAGGTCTGGTAGGGTTAACAAAGTCTGCCGTGATCCTGACACTTATCAAAGTTTACAATGTGTGCACTTTTCATTACCTATGACTAAATTTACAATATATGAGATTCTCTTTACCCAATCCTAAATTTTCAATGTCTGCACTTCTCTTAAACTATGACAAAATTTCCCATGTCAGTACATATCCTGGCCCCTGACCAGATTTCAAATGTCGGTCCTTCTGTTGAAATTTTACTAGATTTCCATTGATTGCATGTCGATTCTGGAGTTTTGTATCTCAGCCACGCTTTGATTGTGCCTGTTCATATGAACATGATAATTATCTTGTATTCCACGATAATAATGTTAAGGGTTAAGGGTAATTAGACACAAGTTACGAAAAGTGTTGTCAAAGATCTAGAAAACTACGATCATAAGTTACTTTCAGTTTTGAAAAACTTTGAGTGAAGGCGTTCGTTGGGGTAGCCTCGTTGATTCAGTTTCTGCAAAATAGTTTATGACCTTGACTGCAATAGCCAAATTTCATAGAAGCCATTTCAGGATTATTTAATAGTAGAGATCAACTATAGTGAACGTTTTTATCTGACCATCTTTAATATCTCGGAAATGGAAATCACACTTATGACATTCTCTGGTTACGAAACGTAACGCCAGAGATCGTATTTTGCCGTCAGTGCACGATAGTTATGACAGAATTTGAGAAATATTGAACGGAAGCGTTTGGTGACATAGCCTTGTTTAACAATGTTCTACTATAATATTGTATGGCGTTGATTAAAATCGTCACAGTCTGCACATGCTCTAGCAAATGCTACCAGGCGAGCTATGTAAAGGCCGCATGCAGGTCCAGATATAGCTATCCAGAAATGGGTAGTTGCAATCATCTCTGTTGTTGTTGATTCGACACGAGAGAAAGCCATGAACATCCTTGGAAAGATAAAGGTCTAGATTTGATGTTCCAAATGGACTATCAGCAGATCACTCAAATCCAGTGAAGTGGGGCGGTATATATCATTCACAGCGTCGCTAATATAGTGTTAGGAAATCGTCTACATATCATTTGGTGAATGAGAAGGAACGGACTTTGGAATGTTATATTTGACAATTTCTGCATATAGGCGTGTTCAAAAGAGAACAGATATAGGTCTACCAAAAGTGGTGCACAATTTGTACACATTGGGATATCGTACCTATACGCTAGCTGTTGATATAGGATGCTGCCGAATTTCACGTAGATATTGCTAATGAGAAATTAAAGCAATTGTATAAACAAACAAAAAAACATCCCAAGAATGATATCCTTTACGTGCAGTCGAACTGAAGAAAATCTTATGATCTTCTGAAATTAACATACTGACGGCCAGTTTTATTGAACACCGATATTATTAATAATTGAATGAACTGTTCAATGAGGTTCTGATGAGGAATGGGTAGTATAGAGAGTCAAGAAATCCCTAGTAGATATATCTATAAGGTACGTGTCCTTCGCCATCTAGTTCTTCCGAAAGACTTTCTTAGTTTTTAAGTATCCAAATGCATTCGACATTTAAATTTTTAGAAATGGCAATACAATAATTTCTAAAAAATTTTTAACTTGCTGTCACAGTGGACAGACGTTTATTTGGGCAACTTCTGGAATCAGCTATAAATTGATCTTTGTACGATATTTTATGCAGTTTGTGAGCCCAGCACAGGTTTGGTATTTCGGTATGAATGGAAGGAAGGGAAACATCTCTTTGCTTGAGAAACCGCTTGTGTCTGCCTAATATATCTTCCAAATTAATTCCAGCGGAGGAGTAAGACGATACAGAAGCCGGTGGAATAGCTTAACTCTTTAACCAGCACTTGGTAATAGTTATATTTGCATATAAATATTTGATATTATTTGGGGCCTTGTCTGCTGGAACAATAAGGATTTCACTTTGGAGAACCAGTTCATTAGACATGTGGTACAGAGTATACAGCTCTACATATGAAGGATGCCTTAAAACGGTATAGGTCTAAATATGACACAACACATGGCCTATCGATAACTTCCTTCAAATCCAGCGACGTTTGATATATATCCTTCGAGGTGTCACTCACACAGGACTGATCCAAAGCAAGAACATCGCCTAAATAATGCTAGGTGAATGAAAAGGATCGGGCTTTGAAATGGCATTTTATTAATAGCTTTATATAGTCGTATACATACGAGAACAGATATAGATCTTCCTTGATGTCTGTATCTCTCTTGACCTATTCTCTTTCCTTATGGCCATCTTAGCCAGCTAATGAAATTTCACATTTCACTAAATAATTTCCCATAGCAGACTGGCTTCGTTCGCCGTTTTTGTTTTGGCTCCATTTCATCTTTACAAAGCATTATGTCACATGACTACCCTGTTTAAACGAGCCAATGGAATTATCTGTGTTTTTTAATATTTGACATTGAAAGCAGACACGCTAGTACAGAGGGGCACGTCTGTGGGATACTACGCTATGTCAAATCGAAGTTGTGGAAATTATCTACTTCGTTTCTCACAATCCTGATGCATAGTTGTTTGTTTTTCTTAAAAAGATCGATATTATAAACGGCCTGAAATATTTGGAAGAAATAGAATCGGCGTTAGTTTCGGTATGTTTTCTATTTTGTAACGGAGCTACGTCGAGGCCCATCAAGGGATCATTTCAATCCATCGCTTGGTAGTTGTATTACATTGTCTGCGTTCAATGAGTGTGATAGTTCCGATCGCGTTTCCCGCGGAACAATCGGCTGTGACCATTTCGGGGGCACAGTAATATCCACAGATAACACCTGTTATCGCATGATTACGTTCATAAGTAGACCACTGATGTCCAAATGTGGCTATTGGTGGTTGTATTGCTTTTTAAACGGGAAATATTCATATCCTTATATCCTTTGAATTGCTGATGACATTTGAATTGTGAAGATGTCATACAGGGTCACTTCGCCGAATATGGGCCACGAAATACTTATAGCGCTATGACATTATCAAACCGTATTCTGAAGAGAAACCCTATGATAGTTCAACTGTAGGACTATCAGTCAATTTAGGTATTGACATATATAGTGACAATGAGCCATCACTCCTCCAGCGATTCGTCGTTCGACCTGCGCCATTTTGAATTAAAACGAGTTTTCTCATTGGCCGACTATTTATAAGACAAAAGGGCTTCCCTCAACAACAAACATGACACTGTTCCACCGTTATACGCACCTATTAAATAACAAAGTTTTTCTGGTTCTTCCCGCCCCTCCCCCTGTCTCTGGATGTATGAAACCCAACCTGACACTGACATTTCCACACCATGTTATTAATACATACATTTTTATCGTGAACCCCGTGCATGTGTTAACCTGTGACTCAGAAGGCCTCGTTCTAGATCCCCAAATCTCCCATCAATACGACCAATGGATCTGCCGAACATTGACCCTCCGTCAAGTGGGCCCAATATAGTACTATAGGCTATGTGATGTGCTAAAGCATGTACCTGTATAGTGTTCGACTTCGGTTTGCGAACAATTTTTGGAGAGATTTCGGTCCCTATCTTGTAACTTGTCTGCATCCGTTACTGGCATGTTGTCTGCAGTCTTCCAAAAGGAACAGTAGGCGTGACATCCATATGCTGATTGAATTATACCTTACAACTTAAGACTAACCTCGGTCACGAAATGCCATATATTTATGCAGACTTCAAAAGTGGAGATCTCTTTTGAATACTACGAACAACAATATTTCTGTTTATTTTCAACGTAGCTCAAACGGATTCGGCCGTGGACAAAATAGCGAAAATTGGGGTCATCTGAATATATTTTCAATTCTGAATAATAATAATTGTGAGTATAAAGTTCAAAGGAATACTAACCATGCCTACCAAAGTAAAATTAGTATTAGGACAGACAGAGAACTCATCACCGAGAATGCATATTGACAGTTATATGAGTCTTCCCAGACAAACCACCGTCATAAAGTGCCTTCAAGACAACATAAACACATACAATTTATATGTTATTTGATATTTATCGCTAATGTGATGTAATTAGTTTAGCAACTTACCTGTGAGATAAGAGAAATATTCGAACTGACTTGATATCACCATATAAATCTACATTAACAGCAAATATGTCAGGCTATTGCTTTTCCCATATCAGAGATGACTTTCAGACCGGTTTTGACCGCATGTTCGTTCATGCGGAATCATTGTGAGTCTCCCGTTCGGTCTGAAAATGTTAGACGTTCAAATTATATTAAAGAATATATTTTTGGCTTGACAAATGTAATATCAAGACGGTTTGTCTTCTGTTAATATAAACGCCAAACCCCCTTTTGACAAAAAAATGAATTCCCTCTGCCTGCATTCAGGAAATCAATATTCAAGGCAGAAGTTAAGCACTGAGTGTATGCAAATACGCCAACATATTGCGTCTTAAATATTTGAAGACGAATTGAAACGATTTGAACTGCCAGCCGGGAATATGATTATCTTCAAGCTGTTTCAAATATAGTTTTAATTAATCAAGCAAGCTGACTAATATGTTCTCGAACCTATCTATACCCGCAACTTTTGCAATTTTGAGAATGAGGATCCTGAAAAATTTAATTTGGAGAAAAAAATCCTAGCAAAACCTCACTGGAGATGATAGTTCATTAACTAGAAAGTACATGCCTTCATATCTATATGATAGTTCATTAACTAGAAAGTACATGCCTTCATATCTATATGATAGTTCATTAACTAGAAAGTACATGCCTTCATATCTATAACTTGTAATTGAAATGAAGATATTCCTAGATTGATTTTTCGTCCTATATTCAGCCATGTGTGTAACCTCATGTCATCAAGTTCTACATTTATTAGTCAAACGTATTCAATTGTTTTAACTCCATTCAGGAGAAAAAAAGAGCTGAAACTTTCTGAATTTTCCGCGAATCTTATTGACGTTATTTTGAGACTATTTGTATAATTCCAGGTGCAAAGAATCATGGGAAAATTCAACATGACGGCCAACAGGTGTCCTAAGAAAGTCATGTTTTCGGTCTTCTCTGTCCATTTCTCGCATGGCATAAAAGTATTTAATTATGCCAAAACTAATTATTCTCTATCATATTAATTAGTTTCTTTTATATATATAATTAGTTTCTGAGAGATAATATCCAGGCATAAAAAAAAATCGGGAAATTGGCACAAAATAAAAAAATGAGCGAAAAAATGCTTCCAACTAGATGACGTCACTGTGATGTCATAATGGCGGCCATCTTATTTTTTTTATTTTTTATGTTGTACATTGTTTTTGTTTAGAGTTTGACCCAAATATAGAACATGGAAATTTTCAGGCCTCTACCCCAAGGGGTAATGAAAATAAAAAGGGCCGAAATGCATCCCTCTGCCTCCTATCTTCATCCTCAAATTTATCATCATCGTTGAGTTTATTCCCAGTCATTGTTACAATTATGGGTGGTGCTTTTGCTAAATATTAATTTTTCTGCGTTCCGGTTGCCATGAGCTGGCTGCTCTAGGACAAGGTAGAGAAATGATTGATACGAATTCATTCCAATATATTATCCATGAGCTGTCCGAAAACAATGGTTCTCATTCATAAAAAAATGAAGGGAAACCATCGCCTTTAATCGATTTCGGAAACGATACTGGTCTTTGAATGATTTAGACAAATTGAAACATTTCATATGATGAAATCAAATTCATTTATGTATATTTACCTTCACAAAAAGACACACATAGACTAGTCAAACTTGTATGATAAGTTGATTAAATATCATCGATTCAATTGAAACTAATACAAAAGATCAGAGGCGAACTCA
>JAVTVY010018780.1:0-77057 GCA_036873755.1 Hanleya hanleyi | reverse complement strand
GCTCTCTTGCGGGACTTCGCGAAAAGCGAACAACAGTGGTTCGATGTACCGATCCCAATCCGCAGGGCGTTCCGCGCACAGCTTTTTGAGCATCCCTTTGATTGTGCCATTAAAGCGCTCAACTAATCCGTTACACATTGCGTGGTACGGTGTTGTTCTAAGCTGATCTATAGAAAGTAATCTACAAAATTCCGCCATCATATCCGAAGTAAAATTACTGCCATTGTCGGTGAGAATTTCTTGGGGTATTCCTACTCGCGCAAATATAGTCCAGAGTGCTTCTGCTACTCTCTCTGTAGTTATATCTGGTAGAGCTACAGCTTCCGGATAGCGCGTCGCATAATCCACCACTGTGAGAATATATTTATTCCCACGCTCGGTTCGAGGCGTAATCGGTCCTACGATATCTGCGGCTACTCTACAGAAAGGCGTGTCAATTAGTGGCATTTTCTCCACTGGGACTTTGGAAACTTTCCCCTTTGGCACAGTCTTTTGGCACATATCGCACGATCTGCAGAACCGATCAACGTCTGATGTCACTCCAGGCCAATAAAAATTACTCAGTACACGATCGAGAGTCTTCCGAGAGCCAAGATGACCAGCCATAACGGCGTCGTGACCTAGTTTTAATACTACTTGTCGTAAATCGGTCGGTACCACTAACTGCTTCAGTTCGGGCGAGTCTGGAGGTCTAGCATACAAACGATACAGAACCCCATTTTTATACCCGAAGCGTTCCGTACCCGCTCCAATCGGTTTCGGATCATCGCCATGTTTGGCGTAACCGTGAAATCTCTTTAGTGTAATGTCTTCATGCTGTTTTGCAATAACACTCTCACGAGTCATATTTGGTATTTCTATTTTTGGCACCTTAAGGGGTTGCAAAAGTTTCCTCCCCTTAACTGTTAGACTGCGCGTTTGTACCGCATTAGCCGCTTCCAACCCGCGTTCTACTTGGACGTCGGTTGTATCTACAACCTCAGACATATCACACATTTCACCACTAACTACGTTCTTATTAGTCTCAAGTTGTCTGTCGAGGTTCACTAATGCACCTGGTATATTACCTATAATCAAATCACAGATTGGATTGGTCATGCACAGGGCTTCAACTTCGCCTGTGAAAAATGGCGTCTGCACACAAACTCTAGCCATCGGCGCCGTTCGAACAGTTCGGTCAATCATGACATATCTTTTATGCACACCCAACAGCCGACTCTCGTCAACCAAACTACGCCTAACAACTACCCCACTGCAACCAGTATCACGCATCACGCGTGCTTTCCGGCTATCGACATATCCGTCTTCAACATGCAGACCGGATAATTCGAGGTCAGAATTTTGACATGAACTACTTAGTATAGGGATATTGCAACCACATTCTAGAGTTGCTGTGACGTCAGTCATTGAACAGTTGTGCGTGGTTTTGGGGTCAGCCACGTCAACACCACAAAATGCAGTGTATGTACTTTTACCATAACCCGCGCCTGTGCGTTTGTTACACGATTTCGCGAAGTGACCAATTCCATGGCATCGATAACAAGTTGGTTGTCCGTCCGTGCGTCTGCCGTCATGTGCAGTTTTATCAACAGTAGTAACATTAGAGTGCACATCGCGTTTTTGGTTCTGAACAGTTTTCGAACTCTGGTTCGCGATGCTTGGTCGATTAAGGTGAACCCAATTACGCGCCTCCATGTAGGTTTCCGCCACTTTCACCGTGTCTGTAATAGTCCTTGGCGTGCGCTCGCGAATAAAGACCGCAAGATCCCTAGGTATGTTAACAACAAACTGCTCTTTCAAAAATAGTTGGCGCACGCTTTCATACTCTTTAGGTATTCCGGATAATTCGACCCATCTATCTAAGTAAGTTCCCAGTCTAAACGCAAATTGGACAGGGGTTTCATTGGATTCAGGTTTAGTGGAAAAAAACTTCTTTCTGAACCCATCTTCAGTTAACTGAAACCGCTTAAACAAGGCTTGCTTCAATTGCGCATAATCCTTAGCCTCTTCGGGAGACAAACGCACGTAAACATCAAGAGCTTTACCTGTGAGAAGGGCGCCCAAATAAACTGCTCTATCTTCGGCCTTCCACTTCTGTGTTTCCGCGTAACGCTCGAAACGTTCAATGTAAGAATCTAACTGATCTTTTGTTTCGTCAAAAACTGGTAATTTTGGCCGAAACTCTACAACATTACGAAGGTTTTCGGTAGGACGCTGTTCTGCTTTAACTTGTGCCGCTGCCCGTTTTTCAAGGATGTCAAGCTCCATCTGTTTCAGATCACGTTCATAAGCACGTTTTTCTCGTTCTCTTTCTTGTTTCTCTACTTCCAACACATGCGCGCGTTTTCGTTCTTCATCAATGAACAATCTTAATTCTGTTCCCCCTAAACCTAACTCCTTACCACACCGCGTAAGCTCGGGTAAATCCAACATGGCCATGCCGTCCACCCGCACAAAGACGAGATTTGGACAAATAATAAAACAGAGTACCAAAAAGAAATAGTTTGAGCAAAATAAACGCGCACCAAACACGCCAAAAACGCGCGCCACACACGCCACGTTACACCCACGCCGTGAAAAAAATACGCTCAACTAGAAAATTAACCAATCACCCCAAAGGTCAATTGATTATGCAAGGCCAAGTCAACCAAATAGAAAAAAAACGATCGCTGGTTTAACAAACCAACCGCCTAATATTCTAGGCCAACAAGTGCTCAAATCACTACAGGGATCGTAACCCCCCGGAGTTGTGGCTTACCGGAAGACCCCCACTAACTCCCACTATGTATCCCTCGCTAACAGTATTCCTATGACTGGACTTCTATCCCGTTCCAAATGACACAAATACCCTTATTAACCCTTGGGCAAATTGATCGATTAATTTTGATTGAGGCAATGCAAGGTTTACATTGAGAAAAAAAAAATATAGTAATTATGCTTTTGAGCTTGGATTGATTCCTGCCCGTCATCAAGCCTTAACACACGAGCAAATCCTGGACGAGCCCCCAGATGTCACGGGTTGATTACAACCATAATAGAAATATGCTCGGTGGGCATGATAACGAACAAGAATAACAAAGACTTTTGTGGAATTTTCTATTTTACTGATAACAAATAATAACAATAATAATAAAACTTTACATAAGCGGTGAATGATATGACCTGCACTGAATCAGTCCGAGTTACTCTTCGCAATTAATATTACGGGTTACCATAAAGGAAATAGTTCACTTGCCATTGTATTGTCCGTGTTTAACAGGAATAGTTCACTTGTCAGATAATTCACAGTTCTTGATGGTCGATGTCCAAGGCAGTCTCATCCAATTTCCATTACAGCACAGGGACGATGTTAAACGTGGCCGGGCGTTGTTAAACGTGGCCGGGCGTTGTTAAACGTGGACGGGCGTTGATAAACGGTGACAGGCGGTGATGTTGGATTATGAATTACCGTTGCCCTGGTCATCCCCAATCATTATTAATATCCTGACCATCGTCACTCGAAACAGGAAATTCGGCAGTCCCTCAATTAGGAAGACGTCAGCTGGGAATATATACAAATATCTACGGTACTATTGTGTACTTCTTATATTTACAACTACATCAGATATAAGTATATGTTAATACAATATCCATATTGATATCTTATCGGTATTACGCATTAGTCAAGAGCTTCCGATACACAATATTTAGGCATATAATCTGTATATAAGACCACACAATATTATACACAAATATTATCACCTTTTCCCGTCTACTGTGGATTCTCAATTCATTAAAATAACCAGCTATATTTACAGATCTTTAGTTCTGAATTCTACATACCTGGGAATACATAGTTCACCACATATATATGTGGTCGCTCGGATCTCAACAGACTCCGGGCCCACAGCGTGTGTTCACACTAAAGTGCCAGCTTAGAATGAATCAAAAATCGGCTGTCTTCGAATACAGCACATAAGAAAATCTACGTCTCACAAATACAACCAATCGTAAGACATAATGCTCTATCTACATTTGGTTAATAATCTAACGACAGAGTGCCGGCCGGGTTTCCAGATTAGCATAATTGCTTCCCGCGTTACACTTCACCGCACACAGTGAACTAAGTCGTGCACCAAACTCCACCGCAAGCGGGGCAACATAGCTCTATCCCTGCCATACAAAATAACCTGTCAATCACAATCGTGACAGTGGGTCGAAACTGGCGACTCGTGTGTACTAAGTTAATTTTACTGACCGCTAGTTTTAGATTTGATACGGTGATCTGTCCGATCAGAATATATGTTTATATAGAAACAACAGAGAAAAAATTCTGTATATGAAACTATTCCAGGCCAGGAATGTTTTTATTATTATTATTGAAAAAAAAAAAAAAAATGGGTTGGGGGGTGGAGGTGCAATACTCCTATTGAATACATCTTTTTTTTATCAGGTTGCAAGCATATGACTGAAATGATAATTTCAAGGGTGATGTTGTGATGGAACCAGAGCATTGTCATGGACATTCCGCCATGAGAAGAGTACAAAGATTTGAACAGTGACTCCAAGGTAGAGTAAATATCCCTTCAATGACTGTATCTGGATTGATTAATTACTAGTCATTGATACACTTCATTATTGCAATATGAATTGTTGTTTGTTTTTTATTCTGTTTAATGCATAGCTGACTAGAAGTATGATCATCAAATTAGAAATACATGTATGGTAGTTTGTATGTCGTTGGCCGAACACCTCACCTATATTTACCTCACCTATAGTTACCTCCATTAGTTTGCTCTCAATGGAAAGGAAGATTGATTTTTATTTGCAATGGAATGAATTTTCTGTTTACAAGTGAAATAGGCTGAGAGCACAGTTTAAAATATGAAATTCTGTTCTGTAACCGGTACTTTAGACTATAAAACTGTCAAGTTTAACGGTATTCTGTTGGTCCTATCTGTGTTTCTTGCCTGGCATGTACTGGTCTTCAGTGGCATCACTGGTCTGCAAGATCGGGCAGATCAGAATGACAGATTCCTTTAATGTAATTTGATACTAAAATCAAATGCATTTCTGCCTCTCTTTTCAGGTAACAATAATTTGCTAGAGAATGTATACTGCCCTGATTGAGTTTTATCTAATATAAATAATTGTGTTTGTATTTCAATCATCTATAGGAACAGGCAAATACTGAACCCCACTTAATGTGTGAATTGGTAACAGAATAATGGATTAGATTGGCTTGTGGACCTCATGTGAATACCAGTTATCCTCTCCTACAAGGAAAGGAAGGTACACCTGGAGGTGAGGAAATCTTATAATCACTGCATGTTTGAGAAAAAACTGTGATATCCTGTTCATTTCTAAGAGCTGGGATGTCCCACCAGTTGTGGGGATAAGGGTGCCAAACCAGTAATTTGTAGCTTATTTTGGGGAAAAAACAAAACATCTAAAGTTATGTACCCTGATTTTTTTTGTTATGGCCAGCCCCTTGACTTACTGTACATTAGGGGTTAAGAGTTTCAAAGTTGTTTCAAATATGTTCCCAGTAACAGATCCATATTGCCTTCTGATGAAATGTTTTATAATACTTTTTATACGCCCGTCAAATTTGACGGGACATGTTATGGTATGGCGTCGTCCGTCCGTTAACTTTTTCTCGTCAACGCAACTCGTCCTAGAGTTTTCAATGGATTCTTTTAATATTTGGTGCACCTGATCGGTACCATGTCTAGATGTGCATGAAGTTTTTTTCGGTCCGATTCGACGTTTTCTTGAGTTACTCCCCTTGATTTTGGTCTGAAATCCTTGTATTTGGCACCTCCTGTCTTCGTCAACGCAACTCGTCCTAGAGTTTTCAATGAATTCTTTTAATATGTGGTGCACGTGATCGGTACCATGTGTAGATGTACATGAAAGTTTTTCGGCCCGATTCGACGTTTTCTTGAGTTACTCCCCTTGATTTTGGTCTGAAATCCTTGTATTTGGCACCTACTGTCTTCATCAACGCAACTCGTCCCAGAGTCTTTAATGGATTCTTCTGAAATTTGGTACATATGATCAGTGCCATGCGTAGATGTGCATGAACCTTTTTCGGCCCGATTCGACATTTTCTTGAGTTACTCCCCTTGATTTTTGTCTGAAATTCTTGTATTTGGCACCTACTGTCTTCGTCAACGCAACTCGTCCCAGAGTTTTCAATGGATTCTTCTGAAATTTGGTACACATGATCGGTACCATGTGTAGATGTGCACAAACGTTTTTTGGCCCGCTTCAACGTTTTCTTGAGTTACTCCCCTTGATTTTGGTCTGAAATCCTTGGATTTGGCACCTACTGTCTTCGTCAACGCAACTCGTCCCAGAATTTTCAAGGATTCTTCTGAAATTTGGTACACATGATCAGTATCATGTGTAGATGCGCATGAAATTTTTTCGAACCAATTCAACGTTTTCTTTAGTTATCCGTCCTTGGTTTTAGTCTGGAATACTTTTTGTTTGGCACCTACAGTCCTCGTCAACGAAACTCCTAGGGGTTTCATTGCATTCTTTTGAAATTAGGTACACATGATTGGTGCCGAGTGGACATGTGCACAAACTTTTTTCGAGTTGATTCAACAGTTTGAGTTACTCCCCTTGATTTTGGTCTGAAATCTAAATTTGACACATACTGTCCTCGTGAACGCAACTCGTCTCAGACTTTTCGATGGATTCTTTTGAAATTTGGTACATATGGTCAGTACCATGTGTAGATGTGCACAAACTGTTTTTGAGCTGATTCGACGTTTTCTTCAGTTACTACCCTTGATTTTAGTCTGAAATCCTTGTATTTGGCACCTACTGTCATTTCCACCTAATTCATCAGGCTGATGAGCTTAATTTTGCAGCTTATGCTAACAAAAATGTTGTTTTAAAGTTACTGATACATGTATACATAAGTGCATAACCGGGAGTGAGGGAATATGCACCCCCGCAGAGTAAGAGTAACTGGAGTTTAACTTGCTCCTGCAAATACCACTCCAGGCCCTTATGTATCCCTCCTCTCCCCCAAAACCTGATTTCCAAACCTGCCCACACCACTTGCACAACAATGATAGCTTATACATGTACAGTATTATGACAATTGCAACAATACAAACAACATACAGTCCAGAAAGGTTCATTTGTATGGTTAACCTTTGTCTATAACAACATTCAGGAGATAAAAATGTTGTTCGTCAACTGTATGTTTTTACGGGCGTATTTTGGGTTCAATTGAACTCTTGTTTTATTGTCTTTTAAGGTGGCTATGTATGGTAAAACAGGTCCCTGTTTGTACTGCAGTCTTCACGAATAGTGACGATGGAAAAAATCACAAGGTTGTATTTTCTGGAGAAACAGTATGGCAACAAACTTCTCCCAACCCAGACCAATGTAGACGCACCTCTCCCAGGCTTTGTGTCACAGGAACTGGCTGAGCGACATAGTGTAAGTTGAAGTAAATTATTCATATCTGTTAGGAGAACATGGAACACATCAGTTCCACATCGCCAAGGTTGGCGGCTGTCACCTTCCCCCCCCCCCCATCATGAAGGGGAATACAGAAATCATTTTTGTATTGCTGTACCGTGGATGATATCTCAGCTGCTTTTTGATTGAAACATACATGAAGATGCTTAGTACCTTACTGATGTGCATTGTCACATTCTTTATGGCCCTTCAATATATGCTTATCCAGTCCATATCTCGAATACCATCAAACTGCCCACTATGAATCAGGTTTCTGTGACCTGATAACTTGGAGTTATAGAAGAATCGAGAGGTTTTCAGATGCACAGCTTCGTATATAAATTTGAAAAAAATATTACTTGTTCTTTGATAGATCTGTATATCTCGAACCCTATGCTGTTAGTTATATGAACATAAAATGGTCTGATCAGCGTTGAGAGTGATCTGAATTTATTGTGTTTTGTTTTAGCCAGTTTTGTAGGGGTCAATGTTTGACTGCCATTATCATGAAACTGGAATATCTGTATGCTCAACCATATTTGTTTCCTGTATTAATTTATTACGATAGCTCGGGCATTCAGAATATACTAATCGTTTTTCATTGTTTGACTTCCAGGTTATGTTTGCAACCAGTTCAAGGGCACACTGTGGTCCAAAGGAGAGGCATCACTCAGAAATGCCATGATGCAGCAAGGTCAGGTAGAATCCGCCAGAAAACACCATTGAAGAAGCATGATCTCCACATGTCAGAAGAGCTGGTGGACTCTTCTTCAGCTTCACCCTCATCTGCCAACGACAGTCCCCCAAGGAATGCTAAAGGCCATCCCACAACAGGTGGGAAAAGACCAAGACAGATTTTTTTAAACCTTTGAGGGATGAAAAAAAAACATTCTACTTGACACAGACTTTCAATGTGCTTCCCATTTTGTGCTCGGGTGTTTTAAGACATGGTACAATATATATTTTATGCTGTTAAAGAATAAAAGGTGAAATACGCGTGGATTTTGCTTCTGCTGGTGGTTATTTTAAGGGATGGATGATATTGCAGGAGGAATCGGGACAGACTAGACAGTCTGTACAAATGACATGCCCTTTCAGATACATGTAGAAGATGCCCCCTCCCCCACACCCCAGGAATTCTGTACAGATGGTGTTTTGTGCACCCTGCCCCATAATTTCCCCATTTGTGGGGATACTGCAGAGTGCTCTGCCCAATTCATTCCCCACTCCCAAATAACTACCCAGAAAATAACCCATTGTTGGTACATTCGGGGGCGACAACCCCACGCCATCCCCTAGGGTTACTGTGGAGATGTTGCCATACCTCTTTGTGGGATTTTCTGCCCCATATTGGAATTACTGCCCCGCAGATTCTCCACGTGGGGATATTGTGGGGTTTTCTGTTCCATGCTGGAATTACTGCCCCGCAGATTCCCTACGTGGGGATGTTGTGGGGTTTTCTGCCCCGCAGATTCCCCATGTCGGGGATATTGTGAGGTTTTCTCTCCCATGCTGGAATTACTGCCCCGCAGATTCCCCACATGGGGATATTGTGGGGTTTTCTGCCCCGCAGATTCCCACGTGGGGATATTGTGGGGTTGTCTCTCCCATGCTGGAATTACTGCCCCGCAGATTCCCCACGTGGGGATGTTGTGGGGTTTTCTGCCCTGCAGATTCCCCACGTGGGGATATTGTGGGGTTTTCTCTCCCATATTGGAATTACTGCCCTGCAGATTCCTCACCTGGGGATATTGTGGGGTTTTCTCTCCCATCATGCCCATGCTGGAATTACTGCCCCGCAGATTCCCCACGTGGGGATATTGTGGGGTTTTCTGCCCCGCAGATTCCCCACTTCGGGATATTGTGGGGGTTTCCGTCCCATGCTGGAATTACTGCCCCGCAGATTCCCCACGTGGGGATATTGTGGGGTTTTCTCTCCCATATTGGAATTACTGCCCCGCAGATTCCCCACTTCGGGATATTGTGGGGGTTTCGGTCCCATGCTGGAATTACTGCCCCGCAGATTCCCCACGTGGGGATATTGTGGGGTTTTCTGCCCCGCAGATTCCCCACGTGGGAATATTGTGGGGGTTTCCATCCCATGCTGGAATTACTGCCCCGCAGATTCCCCACATGGGGATGTTGTGGGCTTTTCTGCCCCGCAGATTCCCCACGTGGGGATATTGTGGGGTTTTCTGTACCATGCTGGACTTACTGCAGGAATATTGTGGGTCTATCCCATACCAGCTTTAAATATAGTTCCCCGCATCATCCCCACATGTAGGGAACACGTGGGGCTGAGGTTGGGATAGTGCGGGGATTTAATTCAGCTAAGCAGCATTAAGAAACTCCTTTTCCATGACTAAGTCCAATGTGGGGATTTTACCAAATCCCTACACATTCCCCACATTGGCTGTCCTACACATTCCCCACATGATCCCTACACAGCTTGCCCGACATAAACCCCACAAATTCCCCAGCTTATTGGTTTGTAAGGGTTCCTGCAAGGGAGCAGAACAGAAAATGACCCTTCATGCGGTACAAGCATTTTGGGAAAGGTATTGCTGCAATATTTCTAACATATCTGGTGTATGTGGACATTGAAACAATCAAATTGTCTTGCGGAAGAACTTGATGCGACGAGACACATACCGTGCAGACATGTATGAGATTTATCGAAAATCTATGCAATAATCCCTCTTCAGGGAATAGTGTCAGTGTTCCAGAAAAGATCGTCAATATATTAGAGTTGCCTGAATTTCTCATTAATAATATATATAGGTATTTGAAATTGAGCAACACGATATATCAACAGCGCATATGTAATGTGTACTAATTGTCTACCCTTTTGACTGACCTATTATCTGTTCTCTTGTGAATGTGACTATAAACAGATGCTTAAAAAATTTGATTATTTCAATGCCCGTTCTTTCTCATTCCTCAAACACTATATAGATGATCTTCTCGTGTGGTTAATCGCTATATATACGAAGCAGTGAAGGAAATATAACCACCTTCGCTGGATTTAAAGAAAACTACAGATAGCCCTAACGGCACATCACATTTCCACCTGTATCTCTATAAAAATGAAGCGGACCTTCTCTCTCGTCGAATTTACGACAAAAGAGATGATTACAATTTCGACATCGTAACAACCCCTTTCCGGAGAGAAATATTCCAATGGGTCCTGCATATCGCGTATACATGTATCGCCTAGCAGCATTTGCTAAATCCTATGTAAATGTGACGATTTTATTATACGTTGCAACACATTATCGCAGAAACTTTTCAAATGAGACTAGACCGCCGAGCGCCTCCACTCCAAATTTCGCAAATTTGGCAATACATATCGCATGCTGATAGCAAAATGCGAGCGTAGCGTGCAGGATCTTTGACATTACGTTTCGTAACTTGTGTCTACTTCCGCTTAACGGGGGCTAGGGGCCGTATGCACCCACGTCGAAGCAGTGATATACATTTGATATTTTTGGAACATCATGGTGTCTTTCTTGCCGGCATCAATTGAAAGTCGTTCACCGCTTATCTGGTGTAGGAAACTAGCCCATGATACTAGTTTTTTTTAGTGCTACCGTATTGCTGTTATTTGACTTTGGTCTTTGGATTATAGACGCGGATTTTTTTCATTGCATGGCGGCTGAATAATGAATGACAGAATAGACGCTTGTATTAGCAGCATCTAAACACTGTTTTATTAAGCTGTGTGATAACGTTCGGGAATGGTCTCAATTCTGCAAGACAATCTCGGGGAAAATCCTGGATATAACCCCGGAGATAATATTGTAGTATTCCTGTTGTTTTATGCCCACATGTGTGTATTACCATCATTTTGCCCTTCCTGTGGTGTGCTAAACGTTCAAGATGAACTACGACATTCAAATGTCTGCACTCACACCATATTCCGCAGAGCCTTCCAGAAATTTGGCAGTTTCCACGTCACGAGGCATTGTTGCAGAAAGTAATCGACAAGGCTGAAATATCAAACGCCTTTCCTATACGACCAGCAAAATATAATCAAATACATGAACGATTGAAGATCTTCCTCCTATGGTACGGTAGAATAGACACAATCAAAATGTGACAAGCAGGATTCTGACTTTGGGGAACTACACGAGATAACACTTGACCGATTCAGTTCCATTGCACGAGCATTGTACTGCCGTCACGACATTATTCCTCACCGTCGACTGATTCCGCCTGGCTCGTCAGTAAGTCGATTTTCTTTCTGCTTTCAACAAGCGAGGTTGTCCATATATCACTTTTGTTTTAAAAGCTTCGTTAGAAAAAGAGTTGACTTATGGCAGGCGGTCAAGGCATTAAATTAAGAAACGGTGTTGTACTCTCTTTCAATCTAATGTACAGGAATTTTCTCAAATGTGCCATGGCATAGGGCACGTGTGTTCCAGCTTTCAAATTCATCCATACGGCTTGCAATAATTAAAAAATGTCGGTCTTGGTCCCAAGGTTTCTAGACATCTGGAGACATTGCTTTTGGGAAACAGACCCCCTCCTGGTTACCTGTGCGTCCAAATTGATGTTTCGTCTTGAGGTGTAAACTTGGTTTACTAGTAATTGAATTAAACTCCTTTGATATCATGGTGGGTAATTTGATAACCTCTTAAAAATAAATTGTCAACAAAGACGTATTTTGTTTCTGGTGAGTTTTAGGCCGTTCTAGTTTTATGTATTTTGGAGTGTGGACATGTCAACAGTGGTCAGTTGTGGAATATTATATGCGTCCTCAGTCTTAGCTAGTGTGGGGCAATGACGATTGGCAGTTATTGTAAGTGTGGATATTGTATTCAATGAAATGGCTAATCATCGCCTTGGCCGTTGTTACTTTTTCACATCCGGTTATCGGTTGAGCTCTTCCATGATCTGTGTATTATTTATCTGTTGTATTGACTAGGCTGTATCTAGAAAAGAATGTTCACCACAACAAGATTGTGAAGTTTTGGATCAGTCAGTCACAAATGTGAAGGTTTTAGCGACGTTTTTACCTAGCCTCTTGCTATTGCTAATACAGGAGATCATACAGGTACATACAAATATATGTCCAATCACCAGGTCAGGTTTGATGAACAGAACCAAGAATGGCATGAAGAAGGGTCCGATAATCACTGTCGGGTGGACAGCCAGAATGTTCAGTCATTCATGGGATTCTAATTTACAAAATCACTCCGATGATATCCAAAATAAGACCAGGAAACACAAAGCGATGTCTATTAAAATGCTCATCAATAAACCACGTTGGTCGGATTTATATTCAATTTGATAACCGTTGGCGAATTTTACGAACATCATGGAATGCAACCTGTCCAGACATCAATTATTCTTAACATGAAAACTAACAACAATTAGCCAGATGATACCCAGGAATACTTATCCTAGACATATATACCGACATATGAACGTCAACATTGTGAAACCTACTATAGACATATATACCGACATATGAACGTCAACATTGTGACACCTACTATACACATATATACCGACATATGAACGTCAACATTGTGAAACCTACTATAGATTTCGAGTTGTTTTTGTTGTGCAGCTATCAGAAACTAATTTTATACGCATGTGTCAGATAATATAAACGTAAACTCTGTATTTTTACCACGGACATTTCTACCACGAACGAAAAGATACCCTTCGGTGTTCTCAGGTAGATGTCCGAAAATGTTATTGACCCGATGGCGAAATATTTGGCAGGAGAGAATCGCTTTCATAACACCAGTATCTACGCTTTACCGAGTATCGATATCCAAAACATAGTTCCACATTAAGCGGGTTCATTACCTTTCACACGCAAACAAGTCGATGGTTAAGCTCGAACAGTCTTGTATTGAAATAATACTCGAAAAAATGGAATATCCAAAAATTCATACATTTTGACTATGTTGATCTTTAAATAGATCATTTGCGTACCAATGAGAGATTCTAGGAAGTAACATGCGAGATTAGGGTTCAGTATGAGAGATTCTAGGAAGTAACATGCGAGATTAGGGTTCAGTATGAGAGATTCTAGGAAGTAACATGCGAGATTAGGGTTCAGTATGAGAGATTCTAGGAAGTAACATGCTAGATTAGGGTTCAGTATGAGAGATTCTAGGAAGTAACATGCGAGATTAGGGTTCAGTATGAGAGATTCTAGGAAGTAACATGCGAGATTAGGGTTCAGTATGAGAGATTCTAGGAAGTAACATGCGAGATTAGGGTTCAGTATGAGAGATTCTAGGAAGTAACATGCGAGATTAGGGTTCAGTATGAGAGATTCTAGGAAGTAACATGCGAGATTAGGGTTCAGTCAAAAATATGCACTCAACATGCTATCTTAGAAAAACAATTAGCATGGTGAACATTTAATTTCTTTGTTTATATTTTTACTGTGTGTATTACTGAAGGAAATTAGACAACAAATAGGCTTTTCAACATGCCGATTTTTGGCAATAGAAATATGTCAAATTCACATGTTAAAAGATGGGATAAGAGTCTAATCAAAAAGTGTACGTAGGCTGACAATCAGGTGTAAATTTGAATTTATCCGTCAGATAGCTCAAATTTTAGCTGTTGTCAACGGTTTGGAGGCAGCTGTCGACTGTTTTGGGATATATCGGATGACTTCAGGCAAACGAAAGGTAACGAACCCCATCAACATGTAACAATAGTTCAGTTCCAACGAGCATTAACAAACCTCTACATTTTATTATGGACGATGACTGAATATAAAATGACGGATCTGACGCTTGCTACGGACACCTTCCGAGAATGAGCTGTCTCCATTGAGGGAAATCCTTCCGAGAATGGGCTGTCTCCGCTGAGGGAAATCATTCCGAGAATGGGCTGTCTCCACTGAGGAAAATCCTTCCGAGAATGGGCTGTCTCCACTGAGGGAAATCCTTCCGAGAATGGGCTGTCTCCACTGAGGGAAATCCTTCCGAGAATGGGCTGTCTCCACTGAGGGAAATTCTTAAAAGTTAAGCACTTGATCACTTTACTACTGAACTAGAATTTATGATGGGTTCTATATGACAACTAACAAATTATTCAGAGAGGCTGACCGAGAATTCTTCCGGAGAAATGGCTTGGAAAATAATTTATATTTATATACAGGACAACTCGAGTGGCATCGATTGTTATCTGGCGTCTATACATCATTATCGTACACCAATCTCCAGTGTCTGATTCAAATATTCTTGTCAAGTCGCGGAGAGAGTTGGGGCAAAAGCATGAAACGCAGAGAAAATTTTCAAAGGTGTCATGGTCTTGCTCATTATTGGTCAAAATTAATATGGAAACCGTACGCACATGTTACACTGCACATATCATGATGTTTGCATGAACACATACAGACAAATCTCGTCCAATAAATATTGTAACATCTGTATTAAAACATCTTCTTGTGTTAGTGGGTGATGATGCATTGGCTTGTTTTATCATTATTATTCAAAATCGCTGTTTACCAGCCACGAGTACGTTTTCGATTTGATATTTGAATATGGTTCATAGATGGCGTCATAGAAGTGAAAAACGGCCACATACCTCGCTATTATATAACTTTGCTTTGCTGAGTAAAAAATGATGCATTTTAGAAATTCCGGATCATTGAGAAATATGTGGCTGATCATTTACACTTAACCCTACCTGGCCTGCGGGGGGGGGGGGTGGCCCCCCTACCAAACTTTCTGTACTATGTCCGAAACGACAAAAAATGGAGAGGTGAAACTCCGTGACCTTTTCGTTTATCATATTGGGGTCATTTTGAGCCTATTTGCATGACCCCCCGAGCAGAGGATCGTGGGAAAATTCAAGATGGCGACCACGTGGGTACCAGGAAATGATTTTTTGTCATATTTCTTAAAAATTTCTGCTTTTCCGCGATGAAAAGTGGACGCAAACTATTCTATTTCACATCACATTAATATTTACTAATTTATCATGCAGTTTTTGCGGAGAAATTGCATAAATAAAACAATCGAAAAATCTGAACGAAAAATCGACCAAAAATGCCGTCTTTTTAAAAGTAACGTCACTGTAACGTCATCAAAGCAGCCATCTTGTTAGAGGTCGACCCAAGGGTATGGTGTGGTAAGTTTAATCTCCCTAGCTCAAGGGGTCAGAAAAATAATTAGGGGTGGGCCCTATTTCGCCCCCCCCCCCTCCCCAGGCCAGGATGCGTCTCAAAAAAGCTCAGGCCAGATAGGGTTAATCCCCTTTTAAAGACAGAGTTGTGTGCAACTGAAATTCGAATAGATCATGCGGTTTGAAGACAAAATTAAATGTACTAACTAAAACACTGTCAAAGATATATATCTATATACGATATATATGGTTAGACATATTTGAGTCGGTAATAAGAATATAGCAACACACCTCCATTTTGGAAAGGTTTACTTACATATATGCTAAATTGTAAATTTTATGAAGAAATATATGACAGTTCAATCACACATAACCTTTTTTCACGGGAATATATTTTTCTGTTCAAATTGCATTTGAACATCACACCGAATTACACCATATGACTTTAATACAGCCACGATCCTTTGTATTAAAAAACTTCTCGAGGTAATACCGAACAATAATTTATCATTTCTATATGGACTGGTTCATTAATAAGAGAGATATGGCAATACGAATACACCTACCTCTTTTTCAAACGGGAGCAGTTTTATCCGTTGACATTTAGATATGGTTCTCAAGTGACGCCATAGAATCTGAGTACAGAAACAAATGTTGATAATATGTAACGCTTCTATAATTAATGATTAATATATGATAGAGTTTAGGCAGATTAGACCAATAACAAACATACTATGGCGTTTAAAATGCACTTTCGGTAAAGTAAAACGAATGTCTGTAGTGAGACTTATCGTCCGCCATGGAAGAAACTTTGCAACTGTACAACCATCCCGGCTGATACCCTCGATAGCCATAGAAAGTCATGGTACAGATGAAACTTTTCCTGCCGATGTGTTGAACAATTTCACAGAAACCCGATCCTAGCTCCCAGATTATCTGCATAATAGTAACCATTCGCCATGTATGTATCACATTTCATACCAAGTTACTCAACAAGAACCTGTGATGCCCGACGTCGAACGGCTTAAATTTCTCATCAAAACAATAAACCTACTTATTATACACCTAACTGTCCACTGCCTACTATATTATGTATAAACGACAACTGTCCAATATTTTTTCTCATATTGGATACAGATTTTTCTGATGTCACTGACGTCACACACACACGCCGGACTACTTTTTGTTTGTAAACAAGCAGACGACAGCAAACATGGCTACCGTCACAGCTGACGATTTTGATGATTTGATGACAGATGCTGAATTTTTAGAACTGTGTGAGCCACTATTTGACACAGAGTTAAGTGGAGCTTTAGAAAGTCTTGAACCAGTTCCAAGTACTAGTAGAGACGCATTAGTAACAGACGTGTCTGTGCTTTTATTGATTCACAAAAGAAGAAGAACACAGTTACAAGCACAAATCGCGACGTCAAAAATGTTCAGAGATGGCTGTGGGAAAATCGACGGGAACCACGGTTGATTGAAAATATAAGCCCTCCCCATCTAAATGAATATCTAACGGAAATGTTCATCGGAATTAAGAAAAAAGATGGCAGCGAGTACGAGCCGTGTTCCCTTGAAGCTATAAAGAACAGCGTTGAGAGGTAACTACGGCCGTGCACATTCATTGAAAATAGAAAAAAATAAAAAAACACAGCCAACGAGCTTATATCCACAATAGTTTAGTTACAAACTGGACTGCTTTTAAATTTAAGACGGATACAACATTATCAGCCAGGTCATATACATCTCGCAATAAAATTAAACTTTAAACTCAAACTAGGTTAAAATTAAATAGATTAGAAAGAAAAAATCTCTTACGGTGATTTTTTTTTCATTCAGACATCTCAAGGACACTGGCTATGCCGTATCCCTTCGCTCCAGGGAGTTCCACAAATCAAATGAGGCCTTCAAGTCCTAGAAAATGGACTTGAAGAAGAAAGGCAAGGGTCGGAAGTCCAACGCAGCTCAGTCACTTTTTTCTGAAGAGGAAACTAGGCTGTTTGAAGCTAAGCAGCTCGGATCACCTTCTCCACAGAGTCTTCAATTTTCCCTTTTTTTATTTTTTTGGTAAAATATTTGGCTTTAGAGGACGTGATGAACATAGAAAACTTCGTTTTGGTGATATCACACTTGGTCAGGACGTTGACGGAGCAAAGTTTTTGGAATGGGCCGAGCGAGACAGCAAGACTCGGGATGGCAGCTACCGCGATGATTCTCGCCTGATACCCCCGCGCCTGTACGCCCCGACCGGCTGTGATGACTCGCACAACCCCGTGGCCTTCTTCAAGCTGTACTCTATGGCCAGACCAGAATGCAGAAAAACAGCTGATAGCCCCTTCTATCTCACACCCATACCAGAGAAACGGCTTGGTCCAGAATCCCAAATCTGGTATTACCCCACTCCAATGGGGGAACATCGCTTGGGAGAGTTAATGAAAAATGCAGCTAAAGCAGCGGGTTTGTCTGGTCGTATCACGAACCACTCAGTCAGGAAAACCACGGTTCAAACTCTGGTAAAATCTGGCGTTGCTCCTCATAAAGTGATGCAAATCACTGGTCATAAATCACTCGCAAGTATCCAAGAATACGACAATAAACTTGACCATTCTGGGCAAAAACAGGTGTCACAAATTCTTCAGGGTAATTCCCGCTCTCAGTCCCAGTCTCAAGTCGCAGAAAATCCAGTTCACGTTCAATCCGTTTGTAATGAAAATGTAACAATCCCGCCATCACATTCTCCTTCTCAAATGCCACAACCCCAGTCAGTCTCTCAATCGAGTTCCACTTCTCTTACAGCAACGTCTTCTCGAAATTATAGCAGTCTTTTTAGCGGAACAGTCTTCAATAATTGCACATTTAACTTCCAATAGCTACCTCGTTGTTTTATCATGTTGAACTGTAAATAATATCTTGGTACTGTAGACGGCTGAATCTGTTTGAAACATCGCGCACGTGCGTTAACTAGGTCAGCCGCATCACTAAGTATCATTGCGCCCAAAGCCGCAGCACTACTAATTGTGCGCGTAAATAAAGAGTTTGTCTGTTTTTTGCTAAAATTCATTATTTTTTTGCTTTATTTTTTTATTTCGTTTATTTGTGTTCAGTAAGTGTATAATAAATATGTTATTGGATTATATGGTTCTGTATGGACTCGTCCTGGGCGCCGGGAAGGGACTCGCAAGCTCGTCCCTTCCCTGAGTGCCCAGGACTCGTCGATGCAGAACCATATAATCCAATAACCTATAAATATATTTGTCAAATGACGTACAAAGTGCGGGCCTCGGGAACTAACAGTCCACCAGCAGAATCCTACTATATACAGGTAATAAATTGGAGCGATATGCAAGAAGTGCGAAACATTAACGATTACAACACATATAAGAGAAGTGGGAAGAGGTGCCGACATACTGGCAGAGCCACATGACTTCACAGTATAGTCTTCTGGTTAACCTATTCTAAAATACATACCAAGAATCTAACGATTCGTGATATGTGTTGTATCTCAGGTACGCTTTTATTGTACCTGTTCATCTGTCAACTTGGATGATATGACCACACGGCCCCTAGCACCGGCATAAGCGGTATTAGATACAAATCTAGAGAGCTATGATGGAAATGCTATGATAACTCGTATATTGGTAATTGGTGAGCTGTTTCGCTGTGACAACTCGTACACTGGGAAATGGTGAGCTGTATCGTCGTCAGATGAAAATGACGGCATTTAACACAAAAGACTAGTCGGTAAGGCCCGATGTCGACCCAGCATCAACCTCCCACAAATGCCAACATATATCAAAGACCAAAAGGCCTGTACAGGGGGCGGGCCTCGGGGACGAAACGTCCACCAGCAGAATGTCTTGCGACTAAAAAGCAACCATATGACTCTACAGCAAAGCTTTCCTCGATGTCTTACATTCATATCCGAGAATACGATGGACTCTCGGGCGTAGCTTAATATCTCAGCCGCGCTTTTATTGCAGATATTTATGTGGAGACCATGAAGTATCCACAGGGCCTTGTTAATTAGATGATTACTTGTTAGTTAGTTGTTCTTCATACATTATTTATTTTAGAACATGTCATACCACGAGTTACACCCGTGTTTGCTACATGTCATAATGCGCGCGACATGTTGGCGAGTTCTCAAAGAGGTGACGATATATTAGGCTAAAATGATCATAGGCCTACGCACTCCGCTTGAAGTTTCTAATCACCCAGATCCAAACATCGGGAATAATCCGTGCAGATATTGCAAAAGCAAAATGAACAAACGTTTACTTTCGATATCTGACGGAACACGGTACCCAAAATGGCGAGCTGGCTCGATTCGCCAAACAACAATATAATAATATAAAGCTCAAACTTTCGAAATCATTATTGGCGATCATTGCTGTTTTTTGGCTATTGACAAGTATACCGGTAGTTTGCAGGCCCCTGCATGTATCCGGACACAACTGATTGTCTTATAGATATCCATGTTGTTGTTGCACTTGTAAACGTAGTATTTGGTAGTAAAATCTTATCAATGGGAAAAATAGTTTAGTGACGTCACGACCAAGCGTAGTAATTTGTTTTCTCACGCTACATGTATTATCTAATCAGCGTGTTTGAAAGTGTTATGTAACTAGTTACATATTGAAATTATGAAATTGGCTTTTACGAATGAAATATACTACGTCAGGAAAGAGGTTTTATATAAATAAAAGGATAATTAAATAGCATTGCCGCTTTGTCGATATGAATTCTGAATCGGAGGAATTTATCTAACCTATGATGGTACCGCTTCAAAGGTGATTCACGCACGCATAGACATGGCAAATGCTTCGACAACTCAACACGAACAAACACATTTCGAAATCAAGACCATTAACTCATGTTGAGTAGGTCGTGATCATTTTCATATATTTTTATCTTTGAGGTTTCGCTTCCCTCCGTCAGTTATTGTCTCACTGCTAGGGCTAGAGTATCAAACATTCTACAATATCTATCTAAAATTATCCAAAATGACCACCCTAAAATCTTCACTGTGATGTCATCTCTAAAAGCTATATTTTGGTAGGTTTTCCCAAAACAGAACTATGAAAAGTTTCAAATAGATTAGGAAATAATGTTTTATTTTGAAATAAAATAATTGTGAGCACTTTTATGCTTAAAAGGCAAAGACGCCGAAAACGCATCCTCACGGTAGTCATTTCTGACCGATTTGACGCTTTATAGTTGCACTTAAAATTGTGAATGGAATGTGTAATTAGTATTGTTCGGTTACACTCATTGTTCGAATTTTCTAATTCTAAATACCCTCTGAAAGCTATAATCTTCTCAAAAGCAATACAGAATATGGCATACGGTGACACGTGTTCTCCGTCGTGATTCATGATGAAATTGGACATAAACAAAATATAATGCTCTGCGCAATGAGACTGACGGGAAATCTGTCTTATTTTGGTAGTGACAGGAAAGTACAGGTTGGACATGAGCACCCCTGTTGGCTGCCCTGTATCAGTTCTCTTATGAATATGACTATATGCAGGCGCTTTCAAAAACCGATCCATTCAAAGCCCGTTCCTTCTCATTCACCAAACGCTATATAGACCATCTTCTCGCTGTAAATAATCGCTACATAAATGACGCAGTGAAGGATATATATCCACCTTCACTGAATTTGAAGGGAACTACAGATACCCTACAGCCACATCGTATTTAGATCTATATCTCTATAAAAATGAAGCGGGCCTTCTCTCTCGTCGACTTTATGACAAAAGAGATGATCACAATTTCGACATCGTACACTATCCCTTTCTGGTCAGTAATATTTCAGTGAGACCTGCATATGGCGTATACATATCTCGTCTAGTAGCATTTGCTAGATACTGTGTTGAATGTGACGATTGTAATCAACGTCACAAAACATTGTTGCAGAAACTTATACAACAGGGCTATACCACCAAGCGCCTACGGGAATCCTTCGAGAGAATGTCGAGAGAAAAATATGAAAAAAACGATATCGTTTTCAAAATTCTCGATCGATTTTCTCGGTATCGTTTTTTATTCGTCTTTTTTGACCCATCGAGAATCAATGGTTTTATTTTGATCGAGAGAATGTCGAGAAATTTTGACCGAGAAAGCGTCGAGAGACTATCGCGAAACCATCGAGAGGCGAATGAATACAATTACGTCATTCAGAGAATAACAGCTGTTACGCCGCTATGTGTGAGAGGGTTACATAAAGTATATGCCCGTGTAAAATTGAGCTGTATCTGCCGCTTTATATATATAATGCTAAGTACCATGTCATCGCGATTTTAAAAGAGACTGCATTGCATTATCACATATTATTAAGCTTCATTTTATTATACTTTATAAATGTCGTCCGGCGATTATCAGACCGGCTGAACATCTGACCGCCCAAACGACCCATCTTCGGTCTTGACTATTCACAGTCAAACAAGGAATATCGTCCGCATTATATTTTGTTTTCATCCATGTTCTATCTATAACAACGGACAACACATTGGGAATACACTTATGTGAATTTATTTATCATGGGTCAATCAGTGGAGCCGAGCACATGCATGAGATATTTAGTTTTCTATAGATCTGAACCAGAACAGCTTTTCAAGGAGTAACCTGGTTCACTAGTCTACAGGTTCATGTCAGCAATGTAACATGCTAGGCAGGGTACCAGGCTAGGCAAAGTCAAAAGAGGCACTACTTTCAATCGGGTTTTAATCGGGTTTTCTCCTCTGAGAACAATTCTCGATGAAATCTTGACTGATTCTCGATATCGTTTTTTTTTTCGAGAAAAAATTCTCGAATGAAAGCCGATCAATAAAGCGACAGAATTCGTTTTTTTTTAATTCTGGATTCTCTCTCACCTTGTGAAATCGCCATATGGAGAAAAGATCACAGATTTCTCGACGAAAAACCGAACGATATTTGGAGACGCTTCCTTAGATTGGCATAAATACGCATGGCTAAGTTGTTATGAGAACTGATTTTAAACTTTTACTCTTGTGTGCTTTTGTTTGTTGCTTTTACTTATATCTATCTACCGTAGTCTAATATATAGTGGAAGGCGTTTTAGGTTTATTTTTACTTGATTCTTTCCAAACGAAAGAAATTTACAACGATAATGTTTTAAAGATAAAACCGCGAAAGATAATTCCTGCAAATGTAAGTCAGCTACAGTATTCACCCAATAACTGTCCACAGAAAATACTATTTACAAGTCAGATAGCATCATATGACAAAGATAACGGCAGCACTGAACAACACAGTGATGATATACACATGTATTTCATACATTACACAATAACCGCAGCTTGGCCATGCAGTTGTATGACTAGGTTGTTTACGCAGTTGACCTACACAAGATGAAAGGAGAAGTATTCTGCAGAAAAGTTGACGTTCGAAACGAAAATACTGCATACGAAAGAGCAGTACTTGGCCAAGAGAGTTGTCGCCAACAGTTATTACATTAGAGAGAGAGAGAGAGAGAGAATTCAGGTTTAACGTCAGATTCAGCAATATTTCAGCTATGTAGCGACGATCAAACAAAATTCTAAGTATTTAAGTTAATAACTTAGTAACGCAACACATTAAAACATACACACATTAAAACTTATGCATCAAACAGATTTCTCTCAAATAGCCTAAGATACAGTCTTCTTTCCCCGACAAAAAAGGTCTTCTAAACTTGCTGCTCGATAAAACGAATCTCTTACAATCTTAAAATATATACAGTCAATAAGAATATATTTCACTGTAAGATCTCTGTGGCATGGAATACACCTTGGGACTGGCCTTTTTTAGTAAATGTTCGTGAGTTATTCGTGTATGGCCGAGTCTGCATCGCCTGATCATGGCTTGATCGAAACGTTTCTGGCTGTTCAGATGAGTATAGCCTACAGATTTTTGAACTAATGAAATTTTTTATTATTCACAGCATCCCATAAAAATTGAAACAGCTTTCTCACATAAGTGCAGATAGAGGGTCTGAAATCGCTATATGGGATTCCAACAGGATCAAGCTCATTATCTAGGGCTGTCTTAGCCATTCTTCTAGCTTCAGTATCACCTTTTACTTTCGGCGATAATGATGAGATTTCTGAAATGATGCACGGATTCCAGTACAAGACAGGAAATTCTGGGTCAAAGCTCATCGTGTTGTATCAGCGTCCACAAAAACGTTTCACTTAAAAGGCTTCGTCCCAAATTACTTCAAGAAAAAATCTCTGTAATTCTAAGTGATGTAATGGTTCCCGTCGTAGACGGATTTCTCACTTGTATCGTACAAGCTTTCCCGTTATATAAACCCTATGCCTATAATATGTTTTACGGAGTTATAACGTACGTCACCATCAGCCCCAACATTGAAATATCATTGACATTCCTTGTTCATGTGGAAAATATCGCTCCGGCTATTGGCGCCTCGTAACGGTGAACATCAGAGGTAATCAACAACACAGCCCATCGGGTATTCATATACAGATATCTAGGATATTTTCTGTACCGGAACATAATTTTCATGGAAATACATTACCAGAACGCCTTTTTGATCTTCATGTGGTAATAGACACCCCCACGTGTCAAGAATATTCGCTACACTTATCTAGGATTGTGTCTTTGCGATAACATCAGTGGTTTTCCTTGATCACCGTTTTTGCTTTTTGCTATACAAGAATACATCCGAATGGGTATGAACATGGCATATCTAATTTCTGCCTATTCGTATTTATAAGAACATGTTCATTACGACAATACCAACACAGCAGGGTTATTACACCAGGGGCCGTCGATCCAACTTCTAAGTTTGATTTCAAGTATAAAAACCATAAATGCAATAGCCTTTGTTTATCTTTATTACCACGTCCTGTAGTTTCCATTAAATTCTCGTTCTCGGGGCTTGACTGAGCTGGGATGAATTTTGAAATATCCTAGGTATCCAATTGATAATGTCCAACACCACCAAACTGTTTTGTTTGCTGTACTAGAATAGCTTGTGTTTGTTGCCAATACGTTCAGTGACACATTATGCTTCAAAGCAGAACGAACGTTCTGATGGTTAGCAAGTGTTTAATGGATATCTGATTCATATTGAATATCTTGATCAGCTGGGGAGAAGGGTATTCTAAACCGAATGTACCTACAGTTATTGCGCATGCTTTTGCAATTGCTGTGAAATCCAACTGCGTTCTACTGGATTTAATAGGTTGATACGTTAACAGGTGTTCCATAACTGACGTTTAAGAGACGATAAATGTCTATGGCTATATTTTCCGCCACTACTGCAGGTTGCGTAGCACAGGAAAGTGACTTTTTAACCATGTATGTCCAGTCATTTGTGTTTGGTTCATTTCATGTGTATCCTCCGATATTTCGTTTCAAAAACAATGTGTTGTGATTTCGCTGTCAACAAGCCGCCGAAGAGAACCAGAAGCATAAATGCTGCATCAAAATAACGCAGATGGAATGCAAGAATAAGTTACCTGTGGACGGGTGTGGGGAGAGGGAATGAGTCCATCCACGGCCCGTTAGGGATTTTCCCCGTCAACTAAACATTGAAGACTAACTATCTGGGACGCTTAAGTTTATCTTGCCAGGTAATTTTGAGCCTGTGTGTGTACCTTTCCATACGAGGCATCAAAGTAAAATCGAAGATTCGACTGCGTGAGCGTAAGAAAAATAGCATTTCGAGTTCTTTTGAACAAAATATTTGCCTTTTCTGGGGTAAAAATGACCAGAAATATTTTTTTTCACATCGTATTCTAATGTTATGCGTATCAAATGACAAAATTAATTAATCTACCTATATTAGAATTCAAACCATTTCACTCGTCTATACAAAATCCTGGGAAGGTCAATATGAGTGAAAACATCCTTCCGCAAAGATGTCACGATGTTATTTTTTGAACTGAAAACCGGGTTTGCAACCACATTGTTGTCATTCTGGGATCCAAAGTGTACTGCGTTTCCGCCACAACCACACAAAAATTATATTCTCATTCATTTTCTGTATTGGAAAATGCTTGTAAAGGCCGATCAAGTGTATGGGAAATGTATGGTGAATGATTGTAGCAACCATTTATCATATATTCCCATACAAGAATTTCCCACTACATATTACAAGTGTGTGTAGTGCTCGAACGTCATTCATTGAAATTAGTATAACCAAAATATCTACGCTACTAGACGATCCTCTGTGATACTCCACATATAGTTCATGGACTCGAAATCGGAGGACATCCACAACAATCAATCAAATGAAATTCACAACTGTGCAACTCCGATGTCGGGTACTCAAGATATTTTGCCTTGAATATTTCACCCAAACAGCGAAAACAGCAAAGAATAATGTTCATTTGAGTGGCCCTCGGAAAGAATTTCCCACGACATCTTACAAGTGTGTGTAGTGCTCGAACGCCATTCATTGGCATTTGTATAACCAAAATATCTACGCTTCCAGACGATCCTCTGTGATACTCCACAAATAGTTCATGGACTTGAAATCTGAGGACATTCACAACAATCAATCAAAAGAAATTCGCAAATGTGCAGCTCTGATGTCGGGTACTTTGATATTTTGCCTTGAATATTTCACCCAAACTGCGAAAACAGCAAAGAATAATGTTCAATTAAAAGTATTCTGACACCATTTGCATTATCTCTAGACCGTTATCATGTTTATTGTATTTTCCATATGGACTCAAACAACTCCCTTGACAATATCTGTAATGTTTAGATCAGCGTATCATGTGATCACACAAGACATCGAACTACAAGAAATCTAACTTGAAGCCTCGTACCAGAGTGTAAACAAAATATCTAAGCTACAAAAAAAACAGGAAAATAACCATGTTCCTGAACGTCTGCCTATTATTGTCCTTACTCAGCCCAAACCGACAAAGGCGATGACGTTGGGGGTAAGGTAGGGTTCTTTATACAATACATGTATTTGCCTCCTTTCGGAACATTATCCGTGGCGTTGGTAGCTTACAAGCAAGACCGTTATTCCTAAACAACATGTTTTGAAGTCGGCTCCTGTATGTGCAGCATGATCACACAGCTGTGCCATGGGATGTTTACACAGCCGATCTACAAATAAGGGAAGGAGAGCAGTCCACAAGGTCAAAGAGGAACAAACATTATCAAAGAGGAGCAAACAACGCCTGATAGGAACAAGATCACGATCATGATCAGTGTGCAGGTTCGGGAGTTTTAGAGGAGGAGCAAACAAGGTCAAAAAGAAACAGACAAGGTCAAAAAACGAACAGACAAGTTCAAACAGGAGCACACAAGGTCAAAAAAGAGCCCATATGGTCAAAGTGGTGTAAACAAATTCAAAGAAGAGAGAACAAGGACAAAGATGAGCAAGCAAGGTCAACAGTGAACAGATCACGATCAAGATAAGTGTACGGGTACGGGAGTAAAGGCGGATAAAGTTCAAAGACTCGTTTAATTAGAATTAACATGCAATCGTCATATTTTCTCACGCGATCATTTGTAAAGAATCATGGGTCATGCTTGATCACGTGTGGGTTTGATCTATAGTGGGAAGGGTTCAGTATAACCATTTCATTCAAATTGACATAGGAGTGTGAACGTAGAGAATGACAATACGGGCAGATAATTCAATTTTTTAATATGAGGAGTATAACGCGCATGCGCGAATTAGCGATATTATTTTCAAGCTATCGTAATCAATCTTCTTAAGGAGAGAGAGAGACTATTAAGTTAACACTATGGTGACGTAGAATTGGCATCATCAAACCGGAGGTGAACATATAAATTCAACATTGGAGAAATTGGAAAACCTCCAACAATTCTATACTCTCCAATATGAGCATGGGAAGCAGGAATTCTGAACTCTGAAGAGTGGGCAACATAAATCAAAGAATGCAAGCTCGTCAATTTCGTAATAACAGGTTTTATTAAACAGACACAGTATAACATTTCAATCAACGTAAATACAAAAACATTGCATATTTGGCCTCCTTTATATACATTTAAACTTCTCTTGTCTATAAAAAGTGGCATACATTTATTCTTTACGGGAAAAACACCATTTAGGTTTCCAAATCATCAATCTCGGAATTGTCTTCCCCACCTCTAAGTTTCTCTGTCTGATGCCCTGTTAGATAGTTTCTTCATAGTTAATATTGTTTACACTTTGACGCTCACTGGCTACCTTCAAAATGGTCATAGATACAATTATTGTTCATCTCATGACGATTGATCCAGTGATGATAGAACTTTTGACGTAGCCTCTTTCTCGTTTTTGGAATATAATTCTACATTAGATTCGTTGCTTTCGCTCATCGATGACTTCACCATATTCATCTTTTATAGAATCCCAGCATATCTCTCCAGACATAATATTTGACAAATATATTTGTAGGCAGATCTAACTCTCTAGGATGAATGGTTTCTTCATAATCCCTCTCATCATCTGAAGAGTAGTCTATTTTACGTCGACGCATTCCATCCATATTCATGACCTGACACCGTCCCTTTTGGGGGCTCGTCTCGTTTGGATCAGTTTAGGGTAGACATCGTGTATAGTCCGTCGTTACTTACACTGCATCTTGTTCAGTGTTTCTCGGTTCATTGGTTGTTGATGAACACCACGAGGTACATTGTGTTCAGCCTGTGATTTTTCTTAGCTTTCCGTTTAAGATTGATAAATAAATACCCATAAATCGAAGAGATAGCGTATTCATCAATTTTCATAAAGTAGTTCAGTCGTTGGGAATAAATACGACGGCCAAATCATGAAATTTGATGTTTTACTATATCGATGACAAAATATTTTTTGTGTTACGTAAATACCAGATACATTGTCATGATGTGATCCTTTGGTAAACAAAAGTCTGAAATTCGCGTATCCTGCTCAGCCGCAGACATAAGATCGTCCACTATTGTCAGATTTCTTGCAGTATTGGTCAACCCCTAATGCATGCATATATCACTGACGAACTGTATACCAGTTATCGCCAGACTCGGATCCTCGAATATGGAATGCAATTTAACAATCGACAGGACATAATTCCCTCCCTGAAGTAGGATATTCCAACGATGGAAAAGATATGTCAACATTGTGCTAATAACGTGACCAATTGTCATGATATTAAAAACTATATTTAGAACGACATTTTGAAGAGAGCATGCCATCTTCAAAGTGCGACTAATAATAACTATGTGGATGCTATCAGGCGGAGTATCAGACAGAGAAAGGGTTATTCAAATAAATGTGGAGAATAAGATTTGGATAGTGATGATTTCCAATACATGATTGGATTTTGTTATTTACGGAATAAATAAAGCAGTTTGTTAATATTCAAAAGAATTTTAAATATATATATGTTTGAGAAATACCAAATATGACACGTCATGTATTTACAATGATATGTTGAAATGTACTGTATTACAAAGTATGTTTTTACGGTATAATGATTTTGCATTCCTTGTGCTGCGTTGTTTACTATCAATAAAATCGATTCTTTCCTTCCTATCTTCATAGTGGAAATTATAGGATTGTTGGGGATATCACAAACACTCCACTGTTGATTATATAAGTTTGTCGCCGGTGTCTAGGATGTCATTTCTACTTCACTAGTAACGTTATGGTCTTTATACTCAAAATTGAATTTGATGGCCTTCCTCCCAATAACATCGAAGTAAATACATGGCTGTATAGTGTTCGTTCGCACTGGTTCGGTCATAAAAATGCAACGGTTATGCAGGCGCTTTCAAAAACCGATCCATTCAAAGCCCGTTCCTTCTCATTCACCAAACGCTATATAGACGATATTCTTGCTGTGGATAATCGCTATATAATGACGCAGTGAAGGATATATATCCACCTTCGCTGGATTTGAAGGAAACTACAGATAACCCTACAGGCACATCATATTTAGACCTATATCTCTATAAAAATGAAGCGGGCCTTCTCTCTCGTCGATTGTATGACAAAAGAGATGCTTACAATTTCGACATCGTAAACAGTAATATTCCAGTGGGACCTGCATATGGCGTATACATATCACGCCTAGTAGCATTTGCTAGATCCTGTGTTAAATGTGACGATTTTAATCAACGTCACAAAACATTGTTGCAGAAACTTATAAAACAGGGCTACACCACCAAGCGCCTCCACTCAAAGTTTCTCAAATTTGGCGATACATATCGCATGCTGATAGCAATATACGAGCGTAGCGTGCAAGATCTATGGCGTTACGTTTCGTAACTTGTGTCTAATTCCGCTTAACACGGGGCTAGGGGCCGTATCAACCCATGTACATCAAGATCCTCACGGTACTCATATGAACAGTCACAATCAAAGCGTGACTGAGATACATCATTCTTTAGATGACGACTTTACAACGAATATTATGGATTAAGAACACTGATCAGCGATACGGATTTGATATTTTTGGAACATCATGATGTCTTGCCGGCATCATTGAAAACTGTTGACCGCTTCTCTCTTGCAGGAAACAAGCCTACATTGTATGTTTATGTATACTATGATTGTCTTTTTGAATTTGGTGCCAATACTGTTATATGGAATATGGAATAGGTCTTTGGGTTATGGACGCGGATATTCTCTAATGGATGACGGCTGAATTATGAATGACGGACCAGACGCTTGTAATTTCTCATTATGTCAAACTCTCAGATGATCAAAGACGGTTCATAAGTTGTTACAAATTAGCACGTGATAAAACATGGCGATTACACACTTGATTCTGATTTAATGAGTCCTTGAACCCAAAACGGTTTTACTCCGGAACCTGTAACCTGATTATCACTCTGTTATGGATCTCGCTACTCTCTGATCTGGTTTACTCTTGTTGTACCTTGTTTGCTCCTCTTTGATCAGTCTGCTACTCTTTGACATTATTTGCTCTTTTTTTGAATCTGAACCCAATCCTGCTCCTGTGTATTGCAGGCCCTAAATTTACACTACTTGTGTCAGATGCATCTCTCTGACAACTGCTTTTCATACGTATGTCTTTGCTCATGTCTATGCTATAACAGCAGTTCTAGGATATGGATTGTGATCAAGCTGGATATACTGGAACCTTAATTTTAATACATATGTAAGTCTGTCAATGAGATACATCATTCTTTAGATGACGACTTTACAACGAATTATGGATTAAGAATACTGATCAGCGATACGGATTTGATATTTTTGGAACATCATGATGTCTTGCCGGCATCATTGAAAACTGTTGACCGTTTCTCTCTTGCAGGAAACAAGCCTATGTTTTTGTATACTATGATTGTCTTTTTGAATTTGGTGCTAATACTGTTATATGGAATATGGAATAGGTCTTTGGATTATGGACGCGGATATTCTCTAATTACAAGCGTCTAATCCGTCATTCATAATCCAGCCGTCGTCCATTAGAGAATATCCGCGTCCATAATCCAAAGACCTATTCCATTTTCCACATAACAGTATTAGCACCAAATTCCAAAAGACAATCATAGTATACATAAACATAGGCTTGTTTCCTGCAAGAGAGAAGCGGTCAACAGTTTTCAATGATGCCGGCAAGACATCATGATGTTCCAAAAATATCAAATCCATATCGCTGATCAGTATTCTTAATCCATAATATTCGTTGTAAAGTCGTCATCTAAAGAATGATGTATCTCAGTCACGCTTTGATTGTGTCTGTTCATATGAGTACCATGAGGATCTTGAAGTACATGGGTTCATACGGCCCTAGCCCCAGGTTAAGCGGAATTAGACACAAGTTACGAAACGTAGCGCCATAGATCTTGCACGCTACGTTCGTATTTTGCTATCAGCATGCGATATGTATCGCCAAATTTGAGAAACTTTGAGTGGAGGCGCTTGGTGGAATAGCCCTGTTTTATAAGTTTCTGCAACAATGTTTTGTGACGATTAAAATCATCACATTTAACACAGGATCTAGCAAATGCTACTAAGCGAGATATGTATACGCCATATGCAGGTCCCACTGGAATATTACTATCCAGAAAGGGATAGTTTACGATATCGAAATTGTAATCATCTCTTTTGTCATAAAGTCGACGAGAGAGAATGCCCGCTGCATTTTTATAGAGATATAGATCTAAATATGATGTGCCTGTAGGGCTGTCTGTAGTTTCCTTCAAATCCAGTGAAGGTGGATATATATCCTTCACTGCGTCATTTATATAGCGATTATCCACAGCGAGAAGATCGTCTATATAGCGTTTAGTGAATGAGAAGGAACGGGCTTTGAATGGATCGGTTTTTGAAAGCGCCTGCATATAGTCATATTCATAAGAGAACAGATACAGGTCGGCCAACAGGGGTGCACAATTAGTACCCATTGGAATACCTATATCCTGCTGATATATTGTGTTGCCAAATTTCACATAGATATTTTTAATGAGAAATTCAAGCAACTCTATAAACAAAGAAACATCCCATGAATGATATCTCTTGTATGTAGTCGAGCTAAAGAATGCTTTATGGCTTCCGACATTAATATATCTACGATCAGTTTTCTTGAACACAGATACTATTAATGAACTTAGACGGTCAATAAGGTCCTGATGAGGGATTGTAGTATAGAGAGTCGAGAAATCCCATGTGGATACATGTCTGTACGGTATGTGACCTTTAGCATCAAGTTCTTCCGTAAGACATTTTGAGTTTTTCAATATCCACATACATTCAACGCCAGAGTTCTTAGAAATAGTGGCGCAATACCTTTCCCAAAATGCTTTTACCTCCTGAAGGGCCCTCGTCAATAGGGTTGAAAGAAGCTTGGTGGTGCAGCTTCTAGAACCAGCTATGAATCTAGCTTTGTATGGTGATTTATGCATTTGGGGGTCCAGTATATTTTTGGTATGTCGTTATGGACACTGGACGACGGCTGAATTATGGATGACGGACTAGACGCTTGTAATTTACTTCGTCTTCCCTGTGTGAGACCGTAAAATATTGATTCTGGGAAATGTGTTGGCGTATTTTGAAGTATTTTATATTTTAGATTGGTTGATGGGTACACACCCCCCCCCCCCCATTTCTGGAGCTGTTGTATTAAACATGTTCATGATAGTATTTAAAATATAATAATCGTAGACATATTTCCATGTAACAGTGGTGATTATACTCAAAGGAGCGAGACTTTGAACAACACCCAACATCTATTTCTACCCGATGATTCGGTGTATTTCTGGCAACAACCGGGAATTAAATGGTGTGGCAAGTGCGCACTGCACTAATAGGATGGAGTTCAGATTGATACATCTTTTATTTTTCGCATTGATCGCTGAAATCCATTCCCCCTTTGCGTTCCCAGCTCTTATCACTCCTGGTAAATAGCCTTCTGTTCAACTGTAGCTGATTAAATCCAATGCACTTGGCTAAAAGAAAATAGATACAAGCATGTGGCTCTGTGGTTATATCTGAATACTGCTGAACGTTTGACATTATTCTAAGCAGGACAATTTGAATAATTGCATGAGAAATAGGAGAATCCCACACCAAACACTCATTCCTATAGCCAGTTGATGAATGAATGGACAATGTTCGTAAATCACGGTGTAATTGTCTATACAGATGTGGAGACCTGGCAGGGTTAACTCGATATGAGTCAGTTGAAAATCGAAGGGTGGTGGCGGGAGGAGGGGGGTAGTCAATAGGATGAAGTAGAAAGTTTCCTTTCATTTAATTCATTTATCAGGTTTAGTGATCACATTTTACTTTCTCTACGCCTTTATAGCCTGTGTACCAGGATGACCTACGTGGTCCTCGTATCCACATGAACACCTATACGGGTGTATTAAATGAGTGGCTGAACTGCAGGAACAGCACAATATCGGATAATCCCAAGTGATTCTTGCATTTCAGTCGGAATATCGACTTGTGGTGTAATGTGACCATTACATGCTATTGGTCACCAGGCAATGAAATATACACCAGGAGTTTCACTGAGAAGCATTCTCTTTGGATGCATTACTTATTAAAGATTATTTGATGCATACGGTGAAGTAGTTCTGTTTCACGAATAAAGTAGTCCTGATTCCGATTCTAGTTGAATATCTTGTAACGTAGTCCTTATGTGATGCGCATGAATCTGAACAGCCTTAAATATTGAATGTCGGGTGTGACGCATAGAATCTTGTCTAGTACTGCGTTAGAGGAAATCTTCCTACCAGCAATACGTTTAGTGAGTTACATCCGTCCGATTGTTATTTTTCTGTGCTAGCATTTACCTTTTTTATCTTTAAAATATTTCTACCAGACGTGTTCTTCTGGTTGCTGATGCGCATAGGTTGTTCAGTAGAGGCATCACCTACATTAACTTGTCATAGACTCGTTTTAGACGCATCATATCCTTCATTGGAATTTGTAAAGCCAAAACACCTACGCTACTAAACGATTCTCCGTGATATTCCACATGGACTCGAAATCCAAGGAAATTCAAAACAATGAATCAAAATAGGTTTACTAGTACGCAACTTCAATGTCAGGCACGTTGATATTTTGGCTTGAATATTTCACCCAAACTGCCAAATCGGCGAAGAATAATGTTACATTAAACGTATTCTGGCACGTTTGAAGTATCTCTAGACCTGTATTTTATTATTCATATGAATTCAAACAACCCGATGCCCTGGCAGGTTTCTGTAATGTTTAGATCAGCGTATCTAGTTATCGCACAAGACATCGAACTTGAACCCTCATACCAAAATATAAACGTAAACAAAATATCTAAGTTAAAAAACAGGAACGTAAGTCGCTGAAGGTCTGCCGATTATTGTATTTTCTCAGCCAAAACCGCCAAAGGCGTGGACGTTGGCGGTAAGGTGAGGTTCTTTGTACGCTACCTGTATTTGCATCCTTTTGCAGCATCATCCAAGGATTTGGTAGCTTACAAGCAAGACGGTTATTGCGAAACAACATGTTTTGAATTCAGATTCCTGTCTCGTAATTTCACCATGGCCACACTGTTGTGCCATGCGAGGTTTACACAGCCGATGTGCAACAGGGGAAGCTATCTTTCTGGAGAGCAGTTCACAAGGTCAAAGAGGAAAAACATGATTGAAGAGAAGCAAACAAGGCCTAGGAGGGAAAGATCACAATCATGATCAGTGTACATGCTCGGGAGTTTTAGAGGAGAAGCAAACAAGGTCAAACAGGGGCAGACAAGGTCAAAAAGGAGCAGAAAAGTTCAAATCACACAAGGTAAAAAAATTAACAGACAAGGAAAAGGAAGAGCACACAGGGTGAAAGAGGTGTAAACAGGTTCAAAGAAGAGAGAACAAGGTCAAAGATGAGCAAGCAAGGTCAAGGGGGAACAAGATCAAGATAAGTTTACAGGTACTGGAGGAAAGGCGGTTAAAGTTTAAGGACTTGCCAATTAGAATTAACATGTAATCGCCATGTTTTATCACGCGATCATTTGTAAAGAATTATGGGCCATGTTGGATCGCGTGAGGATTGGATCTATCGTGGGAAGGATTCAGCATAACCATTCCATTCAAATCGACATAGCAGTGTGAACGTACACTATACAACCATGGATTTACTTGGGTACTATTGAGAGGATGACAATACGGGGAGATAATTCAATTTTTAATATGATGACTATAACGCGCATGCGCGACTTAGCAAGATTATTTTCAAGCTATCGTAATCAATCATCTTAAGACAAAGGCTATTAAGTTAACATACTGATGACGTATAATTGGCATCATCAAACCGGAATTCAACATTGGAGAATTTTTAAAAGCTCTAATAATTCTATACTCTCCATAATGAGCATAGAGAACAGGAATTAACTCTATTGAGAGTGAGCAACATGAAGCAAAGAATGCAAACTCATTAATTTCGTAATAACATGTTTTATTAATTAATCAGACGGAGTACAAAATTTCCATCTATATAAATATAAAGACATTGCATGTTTGGTTTTCCTCCTCCTACTATAAAACGTGACATTCATGTATTCTTTACAGAAAAAAATCCATTCAAGTTTACAAATCATCACTCTCGGCATCGTATTCCCCACCTCTCAATTTCTCTGTTTGATGCCCTGTTCTATAGTGTTACGTCAAATTTACGATAACAGAAAAACGAGCAGAAAATGTGTGAAGTCAAAGATTAACAATCAAATATTTATTCACAATACTAAAATCATATACAAATTAAGGTCAATACAACAAATAAATGTGAAATATAGTCTTACTATTCAATGCTACACCAGTGTATACTCGTATACTCCACAGTTCGTGCCGACGTGCACAAATCACTATTCCGTATTTTGATAGTCCAACACTGCTCGGTTGTTTAGAGTCCCAGTAAAAGTCCAATTTCTGACAGTTCAATCACGTAGATTACACAGCAGCCAAAAGTCAATTCACAGGAGTATACAGTCCGCAGCAACGGTAAAATAGTAAGTATAACGCACCCACATAAAGCCAGTTTGAATTCCCCCCAATAACTGAGTGTTACGCTATTTATACTTTATGCGGCATTCCAGTACATTCCACCAAATCGAGAAGCCTCTCGATTATGCATCACTTCATCATCTGGCCTAGATACAATTTACAATAATCTTCTAGAAATATCGAAGTGATTAACCCACGTAAACAAGCCCGCATCATATATTCTAGAAGTATCCTGTCTAATAATAGACTACAATACCATGACACTCCCCCTCTTCAAAAAAGAAAGTTTCAAACTTGGAACTTTCTTGATAATTCAAAACATTATTGCAAAACAAATCTATATTACAACAGCAAAAATGTTGAGAAACATATGTACATTATATGCGAGACAAACAATCAGCAATCAAATTGTCCTTGCCCTTAATATGTGATTTCAATATTGTATTCTTGTAACACCAAACTCCATCTCAACAATCTTTGATTCTTGTTTTTCATCTGACTTATGAAAACAAGTGGATTGTGATCACTGAATACAGTAATTGGCAACGATTAAGAAGTAACATAAACATGAAAATGTTGTAAAGCCAATGTCATTGGCAAACTTTCTTTCTCAATTGTAGAATAATTTCTCTGATGTTTGTCAAATTTACGTGAAAAATAACATATTGGGTGATCTACACCATCTATACATTCTTGTAACAAAACGGCACCAGCAGCAACATCAGCAGCAACAGTTTAAAAGGTAAATCAAAATCTGGTGCTGAAAGAACTGGCGCGCTCTTGAGTATGGCTTTCAGGTTTTCAAAAGCTGATTCACATTCCTCGGTCCAAACAAAAATTACCCTCTTTCTTAAGAGTTGAGTTAAAGGCTCAGTAATATCTGAAAAATTTGGACAAAATTTTCTGTAGTAACCAGCCATACCCAAGAAATGCACCAGTTGTCCCTTACATGTTGGTCTTGGTAATAGCGCGATAGCACTAACCTTAGCAGGTTTTACTTGACCCTGACCTACAACATGTCCCAAGAATGTCACAAGTGAATGTCCAAATTCACTTTTTCCAAGGTTGACTGTCAGCTTAGCGTCACTTAGTCGATTGCACAGTGCACGAATTGTCTGTAGATGATCTTCCCATGTATCGCTGTAGACAATGGCGTTATCAATGTAAGTCTCACATCCTTCCAAACCAGAAGTCACACCGCTGATGAAACGCTGGAACGTTGACGGAGAATTTTTCATTCCAAATGGCATAACTTTGTACTGGAACAGACTCTCCGAAGTGACAAATGTTGATATCTCCTTCGCATGATCTGTCAGTGGAACTTGCCAAATCCTTTCAGAAGGTCAAACTTTGACACGAACTTGGCACTTCCCACTTGATCAATGCAATCGTCAATGCGTGGAATAGGGAATGTGTCTGTTTTGGTCAATGTGTTCCCCTTTCTGTAGTCAGTACACATCCTGTAACTGCCATCTGGCTTTGGAACGAGGATACAAGGTGAACTCCAGTTACTATTACTTGGTTCAGTGAAGTCATTGTCCAATAAAAACTGAATCTCTTTTTTCAGGTAGTTTTGTTTAATGGGATTCAAACGATATGGGTGCTGCTTCACTGGATTAGAATCTCCGACATTGACGTCATGTGAAATTTTATCATTCCGAGTAGGAAGGTCGGGAAACAAATGTTCATATTGACTGAGCAGAGTTCGAAGTTCTTCCTGACGTGCTGGTTCAAGATGACACAACTTGGAATCCAAATTAAGTAGAATGTCAGAGTTCTATAATTTCGCCGCTGTCATGGGGTCTTCACAAGTTTCATTATTACCAGGGTCAGAACTAACTACACTTACAGGACGTACAGTACTGTTAGTGCTATCTCTGTCTATGTATAACTTTAACATATTTACATGACATAACTGTTGGTGTTTACACCTGTCAGGAGTCTGAATTACATAATTAAGGTCACTTAATTTGTTTTCAATGACATAAGGACCATACTATCTAGCATTAAGAGGATTACCAGGAATAGGCAGTAAAGCCAGTGTCTTCTCACCAGGTTTGAAACTTCGTTTAGGGTATGTTTATCATAGGTTATTTTCAAACATTTTTGTGCTGACTTTAAATGTGACATGGCAAAATCACGTGCTTTAGTCAACCTGGTGCGAAATTCAGACACATATTGTAAGGGGTCACGTCCAATTAATCGACGCGCTTTCTCGATGCTTTCGAGATGGATCGAGAAATTTCTCGGCTGAAACCGGGAGGGCAGAACCGGGACCCCGGGCGACGTCTCCCGGTTTCCTCTCGGTTCTATCTCGATCGAAACGTCCCGGTTTTCGAGATGGACATGAAATTTATCGGTAATCTCGAAGGGGGTCCCGGTTTCTATATGTTCGTTTTTTTTGACTGTTTCGTAGCTTCTCAGACTATCGGAGTGTTGAGCAGGCACCAAATTTTGGGACCGCTCGTCGTATACGCATATCGCGGCCTAAAATGGAATTTTGAAACGGTTTTCCCCATATTATTCCACGTTTAATCGGTATGTCCATGTCCTGAGTTTTTTTCTAATCCAATTGAGATAGAATGTTTCATTTATCTTTAATGAATATATATTCGAATGATATTTCTTATCTGGAAAATTGATTGTATAACTGACGCAGAATAAATGACATATTTAGGGTATTCGTTGCCTCATTTGCCGAATACAAAGAACATAACCGGCAACCTTAGAGGGTAATAACGCGAAATAAGATATGAACTACGGCCGATTTTGGAACGAAATTGACATGTCATTTGTGTTAATGACACCGACAGGCGCACCTTCCTTCATAAATGACCTGTTGATTCCGAATCGCAGAAAATGATATGAATTCTACAACTTCCTCTTGAAGAGTTGTTTGTTGGATTATGGACGTTGGAGTTGGATTATGGACGCGGATATTCTCTAATGGACGACGGCTGGATTATGAATGACGGACTAGACGCTTGTAATTGACGGAGCGCGCTGTTAGTTTCACTGTGTGAAGCAATCGGTTTCATGTCGGGTAGTAATTTGAGGCGTTTATTTCAAATTCGACTCAGTCTGGCTTAGTGATGTTAATTTCCCTGAATGTATATTATTGTATTTATTTTCTTCTTATAGTTGGGCCCGATTGTTCTCAAATTAACTCGACATGAACTTCCCGTAGACAAATTCTCTGCCAAATACATCAAATCATAAAAAGTTCAAACAAAGAGATAATATCAATAAAGTTTATTGCTCATATAAGACTGCCTAGAAATGGCTAGCGGCAATATTGACAATCGGAATTGGAGGTGTTGATAATTCACACGTCACACTGTGACGGTCTGTAAAAAAACCCGTCGGCTTCAAACAACAGCGAAGGGAAGGGGGCGAGGGGTTAATTTCTTTGAAAGAAAAAACTGAAACAACATTGTTAGCATGCGTGGCTTAATAATATGCTTAACCTCTTATTTATTTCTGATTTCCTGTGTCTAGCAAATAATGAATGTAATTAACGCCCAATTCAGGGCGCAATGATGTTTTGGACCTACGGTCACACACGTTTTACTATCAACGATACTGCTCAGTCCATGAGAACGGCTGACAGGGAGTGCTCAAAAACTCCGATCGAGCGTTTATGTTAAAAGTTTTCGCTTTCGAGTGAATAACCACTCGATCCTGTGGTCTGCAATGTCACTATTTATCTGAGTAACGGGGGACCCTCCAACGAAGCGTCAAGTCAAACTGCTATCAAATAAATATTATCAATAAAGATTTTCTCCCATTCTGATATACTTTCAGAAGAACATATGTAATTATATTCTAGACTTGCAGAATTTATTTCAATGCACAGTTCCCTGACATATCTCATAAAGTGATTCAAATTCAAAAAGTAGGTTCGAAATAAGTTGATAATACTGAATAATAATGAACCAGCTTATACCATTTCAGTGGGTGATGATTCTTTCTTCCCATGCAGACCATGGGACTGCAGATATCCAGACAGACTGAACATATGAACAGTCACAATCAAAGCGTGACTGAGATACATCTTTTTTTTAGATGACGACTCTATAACGAATATTATGGATTAAGAATACTGATCAGCGATACGGATTTGATATTTTGGAACATCATGATGTCTTGCCGGCATCATTGAAAACTGTTGACCGCTTCTCTCTTGCAGGAAACAAGCCTATGTTTATGTATACTATGATTGTCTTTTTGAATTTGGTGCTATTACTGTTATATGGAAATGGAATAGGTCTTTGGATTATGGACGCGGATATTCTCTAATGGACGACGGCTGGATTATGAATGACGGACTAGACGCTTGTAATTACAAAATAATATTAAATTATTCATTTTCAATCTAATTCATTATCCATCTTATAATGCATATGTATTCGCCAGATTAAATTCGCTACCACAGAGACCTACATATATTACGAGCATACGCCTTCTGGATGGTTCAAACCATTTGAAGGCATCTCGATTCCTTTCTCGAAGCAATTCTATTTATTTCGAGGAGAAAACCGGGAGCAAACCGGGATAACAATCGATAGAGATAAACCGGGACCCTTCGAGACGAGATATTTATCGGTATTACTCGGTTATCGAAAAACCGTCTCGGTCGATTGGACGTGATCATAATTGATCAGATGATCAAAGACGGTTCATGAGTTGTTACAAATTATCACGTGATAAAACATGGCGATTACACACTTGATTCTGATTTAATGAGTCATTGAACCCAAAACGGGTTTACTCCGGAACCTGTAACCTGATTATCACTCTGTTATTGATCTTGCTACTCTCTGATCTGGTTTACTCTTGTTGTACCTTGTTTGCTCCTCTTTGATCAGTCTGCTACTCTTTGACATTATTTGCTCTTTTTTTGAATCTGAACCCAATCCTGCTCCTGCGTATTGCAGGCCCTACATTTACACTACTTGTGTGAGATGCATCTCTCTGACCACTGCCTTTCATACGTCTGTCTTTGCTCATGTCTATGCTATAACAGCAGTTCTAGGATATGGATTGTGATCAAGCTGGATATACTGGAACCTTAATTTTAATACATATGTAAGTCTGTCCTAACATTTACTTCGTCTTCCCTGTGTGAGACCGTAAAATATTGATTCTGAGAAATGTGTTGGCGTATTTTGAAGTATTTCATATTTTAGATTGGTTGATGGGTACACACCTCCCCATTTCTGGAGCTGTTGTATTAAACATGTTCATGATAGTATTTAAAATATAATAATCGTAGACATTTTTCCATGTAACAGTGGTGATTATACTCAAAGGAGCGAGACTTTGAACAACACCCAACATATATTTCTACCCGATGATTCGGTGTATTTCTGGCAACAACCGGGAATTAAATGGTGTGGCAAGTGCGCACTGCACTAATAGGATGGAGTTCAGATTGATACATCTTTTACTTTTCGCATTGATTGCTGAAATCCATTCCCTCTTTGCGTTCCCAGCTCTTATCACTCGTGGTAAATAGCCTTCTGTTCAACTGTAGCTGATTAAATCCAATGCACTTGGCGAAATGAAAATAGATACAAGCATGTGGCTCTGTGGTTATATCTGAATATTGCTGAACGTTTGACATTATTCTAAGCAGGACAATTTGAATAATTGCATGAGAAATAGGAGAATCCCACACCAAACACTCATTCCTGTAGCCAGTTGATGAATGAATGGACAATGTTCGTAAATCACGGTGTAATTGTCTATACAGATGAGGAGACCTGGCAGGGTTAACTCGATATGAGTCAGTTGAAAATCGAAGGGTGGTGGCGGGAGGAGGGGGTAGTCAATAGGATGAAGTAGAAAGTTTCCTTTCATTTAATTCATTTATCAGGTTTAGTGATCACATTTTACTTTCTCTACGCCTTTATAGCCTGTGTACCAGGATGACCTACGAGGTCCTCGTATCCACATGAACACCTATACGGGTGTATTAAATGAGTGGCTGAACTGCAGGAACATCACAATTTCGGATAATCCCAAGTGGTTCTTGCATTCCAGTCGGAATATCGACTTGTGGGGTAATATGACCATTACAGGCTACTGGTCACCACGCAATGAAATATACACCAGGAGTTTCACTAAGAAGCATTCTCTTTGGATGCATTACTTATTAAAGATTATTTGATGCATACGGTGAAGTAGTTCTGATTCACGAATAAAGTAGTTCTGATTCCGATTCTAGTTGAATATCATGTAACGTAGCCCTTATGTGATGCGCATGAATCTAAACAGCCTTAAGTATTGAATGTCGGGTGTGACGCATAGAATCTTGTCTAGTACTGCGCTAAAGGAAATCTTCATACTAGCAATACGTTTGGTGAGTTACATCCGTCCGATTGTTATTTTTCTGTGCTAGCATTTACTTATTTCTTCTTTAAAATATTTCTACAAGACGTGTTCTTCTGGTTGCTGATGCTCATAGGTTGTTCATTAGAGGCATCACCTACATTGACTTGTCATAGACTCGTTTTAGACGCATCATGTAAAGCCAAAACACCTACGCTACTAAACGATTCTCCGTGATATTCCACATGGACTCGAAATCCAAGGAAATTCAAAACAATGAATGCAACTTCAAAGTCAGGCACGTTGATATTTTGCCTTGAATATTTCACCCAAACTGCCAAATCGGCGAAGAATAATGTTACATTAAACGTATTCTGGCACGTTTGAAGTATCTTTAGACCTGTATTTTATTTTCCATATGGATTCAAACAACCCGATGCCTTGGCAGGTTTCTTTAATGTTGAGATCAGCGTATCTAGTTATCGCACAAGACATCGAACTTGAACCCTCATACCAGAATATAAACGTAAACAAAATATCTAAGTTAAAAAACAGGAACATAAGTCGCTGAACGTCTGCCGATTATTGTATTTTCTCAGCCAAAACCGTCAAAGTCCTGGACGTTGGCGGTAAGGTGGGGTTCTTTGTACGCTACCTGTATTTGCATCCTTTTGCAGCATCATCCAAGGAGTTGGTAGCTTACAAGCAAGACCGTTATTGCGAAACAACATGTTTTGAATTCAGATTCCGGTATCATAATTTCACCAATTGGAACACCTACTTGTACAGCATGGCCACACGGTTGTGCCATGGGAGGTTTACTCAGCTGATGTGCAACAGGGGAAGCTATCTTTTTGGAGAGCAGTTCACAAGGTCAAAGAGAAAAAACATGATCGAAGAGAAGCAAACAAGGCCTAGGAGGGAAAGATCACAATCATGATCAGTGTACATGCTCGGGAGTTTTAGAGGAGAAGCAAACAAGGTCAAACAGGGGCAGACAAGGTCAAAAAGGAACAGAAAAGTTCAAATCACACATGGTCAAAAAATTAACAGACAAGGAAAAGGAAGAGCACGCAGGGTAAAAGAGGTGTAAACAGGTTCAAAGAAGAGAGAACAAGGTCAAAGATGAGCAAGCAAGGTCAAGGGGGAACAAGATCAAGGTAAGTTTACAGGTGCTGGAGGAAATGCGGTTAAAGTTTAAGGACTCGTCCAATTAGAATTAACATGTAATCGCCATGTTTTATCACGCGATCATTTGTAAAGAATCATGGGCCATGTTGGATCACGTGAGGATTGGATCTATAGTGGGAAGGATTCAGCATAACCATTCCATTCAAATCGACATAGCAGTGTGAACGTACACTATACAACCATGAATTTACTTGGGTACTATTGAGTGGATGACAATACGGGGAGATAATTCAATTTTGAATATGATGACTATAACGCGCATGCGCGACTTAGCAATATTATTTTCAAGCTATCGTAATCAATCATCTTAAGACAAAGGCTATTAAGTTAACATACTGGTGACGTAGAATTGGCATCAACCCGGAATTCAACATTGGAGAATTTTTAAAAGCTCCAATAATTCTATACTCTCCATAATGAGCATAGAGAACAGGAATTAACTCTATTGAAAGTGAGCAACATGAAGCAAAGAATGCAAACTCATTAATTTCGTAATAACATGTTTTATTAATTAATCAGACGCAGTACAAAATTTTCATCTATGTAAATATAAAGACATTGCATATTTGGATTTCCTCCTCCTACTATAAAACGTGGCATTCATTTATTCTTTACGGAAAAAATCCATTCAAGTTTCCAAATCATCACTCTCGGCGTCGTATTCCCCACCCCTCAATTTCTCTGTTTGATGCCCTGTTCTATAGTGTTACGTCAAATTTACGATAACAGAAAAACGTAACAGAAAATGTGTGAAGTCAAAGATTAACAATCAAATATTTATTCACAATACTAAAATCATATACAAATTAAGGTCAATACAACAAATAAATGTGAAATATAGTCTTACTGTCCAATGCTATACCAGTATATACTTCACAATCCGTGTTGACGTGCACAAATCTTTTCACAGTCCGTGTCGACGTGCACAAATCACTTTTCCGTATTTTGATAGTCCAACACTGCTCGATTGTTTAGAGTCCCAGTTAAAGTCCAATTTCCGACAGTTCAATCACGTAGATTACACAGCAGCCAAAAGTTAATTCACAGGAGTATACAGTCCGCAGCAAAGGTAACATAACAAGTATAACGCACCCACATAAAGCCAGTTTGAATTCCCCCGAATAACTGAGTGTTACGCTATTTATACTTTATGCGGCATTCCAGTACATTCCACCAAATCAGGAAGCCTCTCGAATATGCATCACTTCATCATCTGGCCTAGATACAATTTACAATAATCTTCTAGAAGATCGAAGTGATTAATCCACGTAAACAAGCCCGCGTCATGTATTCTAGAAGTATCCTGTCTAATAATAGACTACAATACCATGACACTCTCCCTCTTCAAAAAAGAAAGTTTCAAACTTGGAACTTTCTTGATAATTCAGAACATTATTGCAAAAAAAATCTATATTACAACAGCAAAAATGTTGACAAACATATGTACATTATATGCGAGACAAACAATCAGCCATCAAATTGTCCTTGCCCTTAATATGTGATTTCATTATTGTATTCTTGTAACACCAAACTCCATCCCAACAATCTTTGATTTTTGTTTTTCATATGACTTATGAAAACAAGTGGATTGTGATCACTGAATACAGTAATTGGCAACGATTAAGAAGTAACATAAACATCAAAATGTTGTAAAGCCAATATCATTGCCAAACTTTCTTTCTCAATTGTAGAATAATTTCTCTGATATCAAATTTACGTGAAAAATAACATATTGGGTGATCTACACAATCTATACATTCTTGTAACAAAACGGCACCAGCAAGCAACATCACTAGCATCTACAGCCAGTTTAAAAGGTGAATCAAAATCTGGTGCTGAAAGAACTGGCGCGCTCTTGAGTATGGCTTTCAGGTTTTCAAAAGCTGATTCACATTCATCGGTCTAAACAAAAATTACCCTCTTTCCTAAGAGTTAAAGGCTCAGTAATATCTGAAAAATTTGGACAAAATTTTCTGTAGTAACCAGCCATACCCAAGAAACGCATCAGTGGTCTCTTACATGTTGGTCTTGGAAATAGCGCGATAGCACTAACCTTAGCATCTACAGGTTTTACTTGACCCTGACCTACAACATGTCCCAAAAATGTCACAAGTGAATGTCCAAATTCACTTTTTTCCAAGGGGTTGACTGTCAGCTCAGCGTAACTTAGCCGATTGAATAGTGCGCAAATTCTTTGTAGATGATCTTCCCATGTATCGCTGTAGACAATGACGTCATCAATGTAAGTCTCACGTCCTTCCAAACCAGAAGTCACACAGCTGACGAGACGCTGGAACGTGGCCGGAGAATTTTTCATTCCAAATGGCGTAACTTTGTATTGGAACAGACTCTCCGGAGTGACGAATGTTGATATCTCCTTCGCACGATCTGTCAGTGGAACTTGGCAAAATCCTTTCAGAAGATCAAACTTTGACACGAACTTGGCACTTCCCACTTTATCAATGCAATCGTCAATGCGTGGAATAGGGGATGTGTCTGTTTTGTTCAATGTGTTCACCTTTCTATAGTCCGTACACATCCTGTAACTGCCATCTGGCTTTGGATCGAGGATACAAGGTGAACTCCAGTTACTATAACTTGGTTCAGTGAAGTCATTGTCCAATAAATACTGAATCTCTTTTTTCAGGTAGTTTTGTTTAATGGGATTCAAACGATATGGGTGCTGCTTCACTGGATTAGAATCTCCGACATTGGCGTCATGTGAAATTTTATCAGTTCGAGTAGGAATGTCGGGAAACAAATGTTCATATTGACTGAGCAGAGTTCGAAGTTCTTCCTGACGTGCTGGTTCAAGATGACACAACTTGGAATCCAAATTAAGTAGAATGTCAGAGTTCTATAATTTCGCCGCTGTCATGGGCTCTTCACAAGTTTCATTATTATCAGGGTCAGAACTAACTACACTTACAGGACGTACAGTACTGTCAGTGCTATCTCTGTCTATGTATAACTTTAACATATTTACATGACATAACTGTTGGTGTTTACGCCTGTCAGGAGTCTGAATTACATAATTAAGGTCACTTAATTTCTTTTCAATGACATAAGGACCATACTATCTAGCATTAAGTGGATTACCAGGAATAGGCAGAAGAGACAGTGTCTTCTCACCAGGTTTGAAACTTCGTTTACGGGTATGTTTATCATAGGTTATTTTCATACATGTTTGTGCTGACTTTAAATTTGACATGGCAAAATCACGTGCTTTAGTCAACCTGGTGCGAAATTCAGACACATATTGTAAGAGACTACATGAGTCATGATCACTGTCTAGTAACTTTTCCTTCAGCAGTTTAAGTGGTCATCTAACTGTATGACCAAAGACTAATTCAAATGGACCGAAGCCTAAAGACTCTTGTACAGACCCTCTAACAGCAAACAATAACAAATGTATGCCTTCATCCCAGTCTTTCTCAGTGTGAAAACAATAAGTCCTAATCATGTTCTTTAATGTCTGGTGAAATCTTTCTAATGCGCCTTGCCTTTCTGGGTGGTATGCAGATTATTTTTACTGCTTTATTCCCAATTCATGCATGACTTGTTGAAAGATTCCTGACATGAAATTGGATCCCTGAACAGACTGAGGCAGGCCGACAAGTGTGAAAAATTTAACTAAAACCTTAACAATAGTTTTTGCCCTAATATTCCGTAAAGGAATGGCCTCAGAGAACCTGGTTGAAGCACACATGATTGCTAACATGTATTGATTGCCAGACTTTGTTTTTGGTAATGGACTAACACAATCTATAATCACCCTACCAAATGCTTCCTCAATTGCAGGGATTGGTTGTATAGGGGCCTTTGGTATGGTTTGGTTTTTCTACCATTTGACATGTGTGGCATGACTTACAAAATTCCGTAACATCTTTCTTTAAATTTGGCCAATGGAAATGATTTAGAATTTTGTAATATGTTTTATTAACACCTAAATGGCCTGCAAGAGGTGTTTCATGGGCTAGTCTGAGGATATCTGAACGATATGAATTTGGTACTACAATCTGATACTTAACTGCCCACTCATTACCAGGTGACACATCTGGCGGTCGCCATTTGCGCATCAGAACACCATTCTTACAAAAGTAACACACAGGCTCTTGAGTTACATCATACTCATCTACTGCCCTGTCAAACAACTTGGAAATGTGCTTGTCACTATGCTGTTCATTAACCAGCTGTGAACGGGTGTATAATTCCCAGAATCTACCCCTTTAATCAGGACATTACTGCCTGCTGATGAAGAGTCAGAAAACGGCAAAATATCTGCCAACAAAAGAGACTTGGATGCGCCCGTGTCTCGCAAAATCTTCACAGGAGTAGCATTAGAAAAATCACTTGAAAGTGACACAAAACCATTGTGGATAAATGGTTCAAAAATCTCCATAACAGAATTGGAAAAACTGTCAACCTTATCCTTGATAGAACTAATAGGAGCAGTGTCCCTGGCCATCTTAACGTCATATACACTATGAACGTCACTAACCTGCTTGGGTAAAGATCTTGAAGTGATGAAACCGCTGGGCTTTTGAAAGGCTTGATCTTGTTGTTTTCTTTTCAATTTAAAACAATTAGCCATTAAATGGCCCGCCTTCTTACAATAATTGCAAACGGGAGATTTAGTTTGAGTGTTAAAAGTGGGTGACTGAGACATTGTGTTTCACCTTTGACCTTTATAACTGGGGTTAAAAGTTTTAGGCCCTGAGAAAGAACTGGGTTTGTTACCGGAGATATTAGACTGGAATGAACTTGGCTTAACAGCATCGACAAATGATAATTTGTGTCAGAGCGTATTCGTCAGCAAATCGTGCTGCTTGATCTAGTGTTGGAAATGTTCTAATATCACCATGGATACATTAAATTCCTCTACCAGCATAAGCTATCTAAGGCTTTCAAAGTTGTTGTCAATTTTAACCGAAGCACACTACCTATCAAATAGCTGTTCTTTTGAAGGAGCAAATTCTACATGAGTCTGAGAGTTTTCTTTTTCACAACTACGAAACTTTTGTCTATAGGCTTCAGGAACTAATTCATAACCTTTAAGGATTAAATCCTTCATTATATCATAATTTGATGCATGCTCTACCGTCAATTGAGTGTAAATATCCCTTGCCTTTCCGATCAAAACACCTTGAAGAAGTAAACTCCAATTTTCTTTTGGCCAGTTTAAATTTTCAGCAATTTTGTCAAAATGCAGAAAATATTGATCAGCTTCTTTTTGAAATGGTGGGACGAGACGTATTTGACGAGCCGCATCAAATCTTGATTGTGATTGTACAGGTGTATGTGCAGGAGGACTTGTTTGCGACTGTAATTCCATATGCTTCATTTCTAACTGGAACTTCCTTTCTTCCCTTTCTCTAATTCTCTTGTCTTTTTCTAACTTTTCACTCCCTAACTGCAACTGTCTTTCTTTCTCTTTCTCTCTTTCCTCTCTTTCTAATTCTAATTTCTTCAATTCCAGCTGATTTTGCAATTCTAATTTCTTTATTTCCAAATCATCAGCTGTTTCCTCAGTTAAATCAAAATCACTTTCATCCCAAAGTTGTTTGCTAACAAATTGTTTAATAATGAGTCTCTTAATTTCTTGCTTTCTCCAAGACGTTTTAACTTTAATTTGTAGGAATTTACACAGCGCGAACAAATCTCTTTGCGTAGTTCGTTAAATACATCCTGACTAGGCTCTGTAGCAAACTGTGCTGGTTCAAATGACATGTTGATAGCGTACTCCCTGACTTCACAAATTTAGACAATGTATCAAAGCTGTATCAATTTAGAACTATGTGGCAAAGCTGATCAGCTGGCAGCTAGAATGTAAACAAACCTCGCGTGCGAGCCCCCAATTTCTGTTACGTCAAATTTACGATAACAGAAAATGCGTGAAGTCAAAGATTAACAATCAAATATTTGTTCACAATACTAAAATCATATACAAATTAAGTAAGATCAATAAAACAAATAAATGTGAAATATAGTCTTACTGTCCAATGCTATACCGGTGTATACTTCACGGTCCGTGTTGATGTGCACAAATCTTTTCACTGTCCGTACCGACGTGCACAAATCACTTTCCGTATTTTGATAGTCCAACATTGCTCGGTTGTTCAGAGCCCCAGTAGAAGTTCAATTTTCGACAGTTCAATCACGTAGATTACACAGCAGCCAAAAGTTAATTCACAGGAGTAAACAGTCCGCAGCAAAGTTAACATAGTAAGTATAACGCACCCACATAAAGCCAGTTTGAATTTCCCCCGAATAACTCTGTTTTACGCTATTTATACTTTATGCGGCATTCCAGTACATTCCACCAAATCAAAAAGCCTCTCGAATATGCATCACTTCATCATCTGGCCTAGATACAATTTACAATAATCTTCTAGAAAGATCGAAGTGATTAATCCACGTAAACAAGACCGCATCATATATTCTAGAATCATCCTGTCTAATAATAGACTACAATACCATGACAATAGTTTCTTCATATTTAATATTGCTTACACGTTGAAGCTCACTGGCTGCCCTCAAAATGGTCATAGATACAATCATTTTTCATCTCATGACAATTGATCCAGTGATGATAGAACTTTTGACGTAGTCTCTTTCTCGTTTCTAGAATATAGCTCCACATTAGATTCGTTGATTTTGCTCATCGATGACTTCACCATATTCATCCTTTATAGAACCCCAACATATCTCTCCAGACATTATATTTGACAAATATGTGAATATTTGTAGGCAGATCTAACTCTCTAGGATGAATGGTTTCTTAATAATAACTCACCTGAAGAGTAGTTTATTTTACGTCGACGCATTCCATTCATATTCATGATCTGACTCGGTCCCTTTTAAGGCTCATCTCGTTTGAATGCAGTTTGGGTAGACATAGTATATAGTCCGTCGCTAAATTGTACTACTTGTACTGTATCATCTTGTTCAGTGTCCCACTGTTTATGTGTTGCTAACGAACACCATGGGGTACATTTGTGTTCAGCCTGTGATATTCCTTAACTTTCCGTTTAAGGTTGATCAATAAATACCCATAAATCGATTTTCATGCATATCGCTCCAATTCATAAATTTTCATAAAGTAGTTGCGTCGTTGGGGATAAATACGACGACCTAATCATGACATTTTATGTTTCACGATATCCATGACAAAATACTTTTTGTGTTACGTAAATACCAGACACGTTGCCATGGTGTGATGCTTTGGTAAACAAAAGTCTGAAATTCGCGTATCCTGCTCAGCCACTGACATAAGATCGTCCACTATTATCAGATTTCCTTCACCGGGGTTGAAGTATTCGACAACCCCTTATGCATGCCTATATCATTGAAGAACTGTACATCGCCAGACTCGCATTCTCGAATACGGACTGGCAATTACCATATCCCCCAATATGGAATGACATTTAGCAATCAACATGCCATAATTCCCTGCGAAAGAGGTTCTACATAGTTACCAAATATTCATCATAACTTCTCTATCCACACGGTCTTCCCACTCCCAGTGGGTCCCGCGTATTTCATCGTAGATGGATGGCGTACTTGTTTCTTAGCATTTAGATTTGTTTGGGAATACTATGTTTTTGACATACAGTTAGATCAAAATGTATTGATTCCATATGTCTTCGTAAACTGTGTGGTCTGCTTAATATGTTAGAACATATATCACATATGAGCTATAGTTGGTGACGCTAATGCTTGTAGGTCATCACTAAATTGTTGTCAGACGACTATGCTTGTCTTTTATGGATGTGCACGAATGCAGATCATGTACATCGTCCATGTGCACCGTCCATGTACACTGTGTTACATCAACACGCCATACAAGTTGTTGGAGATGGAATATGTACGAGGTCTATCCCATCTTGTTTCAAAAGGGATCACCCCCAACAAGGACTGAACCAGATCATGGATATGGTTAGAATGGGTCAACGTAAACAAAATACTCTTCAAATGATGAGAGTGGTTATGAAAAAAGATACATCCTGGAGAGATAGATCAGTCTACTAATACGCAGAGATATATCGAATATAATGTCTAGAAAGATATACTTGCAAATTCTATGATGGAGAAATATGATGAGCCTATCGATGAGAGGAGGCAACAGTATGTAAAACAGGGTTATGATGATGAATCTGGCGAAATCAAAGAAGTCAAAGACGTCAACAGTGTGTTAATAACGTGATCATTTGTCATGAGATTAAAAACTATATTTAAAACGAAATTTTGAAGACAGCATGTCATCTTCAACGTGCGACTAATAATAACTATGTGGATGCTATCAGGCGGAGTATCAGACAGAGAAAGGGTTATTCAAGAAAATGTGGGGAATACGATTTGGATAGTCATGATTTCGAATGCACGATTGGATTTTTTTCTTCAAGGAATAAATAGTTTGTTAATATTCAAAAGATTTTTAAATGTATATATGTATGAAAAATACCAAATATGATACGTGATGTATTTACGATATGTTGAAATGTTGTACTGTATTACAAAGCATATTTTTTACGGTCTAATGATTTTGCATTCTTTGTTCTGTGTTGTTTACTGTAAATAAAATTGATTCCTCCCTTCCTATCTTCATAGTGGAAATTATAGAATTGTTGGGGGTATCACCAACTTTCAACTGTTGATTATATAAGTTTGCCTCTGGTTTCTATGATGTCATTTCTACGTCACTAGTAACGGTATGGTATTTATACTCAAAACTGAATTTGATGGCCTTCCTCCCAATAACATCGAAGTAAATACATGGCTGTATAGTGTTCGTTTTCACTGGTTCGGTCATAAAAATGTAACGGTTATGCTTATTCTTACTCATTATGTCGAACTCGCATGTGATGAAAGACGGTTCATGAGTCGTTACAAATTATCACGTGATAAAACATGGCGATTACACACTTGATTCTGATTTAACGAGTCCTTGAACCCAAAACGATTTTACTCCAGAACCTATAACTTGATTAGGATTTTGTTCTTGATCTTGCTCCTCTCTGATCTCGTTTGCTCTTGTTGTACTTTGTTGCTCCTCTTTGACCAGTCTGTTACTCTTTGACCTTATTTGCTCCTTGTTTGAATTGGAGCTCAATCGCGCTCCTGTGTATTGCAGGCCCTACATTTACGCTGCTTGTGTCTCATGCATCTCTCTGCCACACCCTTTCATACGTCTGTAATACGTCATGTCTATGCTATAACAGCAGTTCAAGGATATGGATTGTGATTGCTGGATATACCTTAACTTTAATATATCTGCAAGTCTGTTCTAACATTTACTGCGTCTTTCTTGTGTGAGACCGTAAAGTATTGATGCTGAGAAGTATGTTGTCGTATTTTGAAGTATTTTATATTTTAGATTGGTTGATGGGTACACATTTCGCCATTCCTGGATCTGTTGTATTGAACATCTTCATTATAGTATGTAATATATAATAATCGGAGACATTTTCCATATAACACTGGTGATTATAATCAAAGGAGCCAGACTTTGAACATCTTAACCTAATTTAACGTTCAATAATCCTTAGGGAAGCTCAAAATTTCAGCTAATAATCTCTGTCATTACATATAATCAAATAAATATCAATGTTTTGTTCGATAAGCTCGTTTAATGTCAGCGTTATTTTAATGCCGTGTCATGTCGCATGTACTCTAGTTCATGCATAACATATACTTACCGGTATATAAATACATAACAAATACACGTGCCGAAGGCTATTTCTACAAGATGATTCGGTGTATTTCTGGCAACAACCGGGAATTAAATGGAGGGGCAAGTGCGCACTGCACTAATAGGATGGAGTTTGGGTTGATACATCTTTTAAGCCGGACAATTTGAATAATTGCAAGGGAAATAGGAGAAATCCACACCAAACATGCACGCATTCGTATAGCTAGTTGATGAATGAATGGATAATGTTTGTAAATCACGGTGTAATTGTCTGTACAGATGAGGAGCCCTATACGGGCTTTTACTGAGAAGCATTGACTGAGATACATCATTCTTTAGATGACGACTTTACAACGAATATTATGGATTAAGAATACTGATCAGCGATACGGATTTGATATTTTTGAAACATCATGATGTCTTGCCGGCATCATTGAAAACTATCTTGTAACGTAGTCCTTATATGATGCACATGAATCTGAATAGTCGTTAATATTGATATGTGACGCATGGAATCTTGTCTGTTACTACGATAAAGGAAATCTTCATGCTAGCATACGTTCAGTGATTCACATCCGTCCGATTATTATTTTTCTCTGCTAGAATTTAGTTATTTCTTCTTCAAAAATATTTCTACCAGACGTGTCCATTTGGTTGTTGATGAGCATAGGTTGTTCCGTACAGGCATCATCGACATTAACGTGTCATAGACGCGTTATAGACGCATCATACCCACGTTAGTATCATTAGAAAGATTATGGCCACTTAGCTATTGAGATATGACAACGCGTCCATTTGAACTCCATTCATCGGGAATGTGATTGCGAGTAGCACGATGAGGCACAAAAGATTGCGCGATGCACTGATTATTAACCCATCGCGTTAGATGGATCTGCATTACAATTATGTAGCACGCTTGTGTGGCTTTGAAGGCGATTATCTCCAAAGGCTAGGATTCCGTCAAACCTCTTGCTGAGATATGCGTCACTATTGTACATGTATTTCTCACCAAGTGCTGAATTGACACTGTCCATTTCACATGATATGTAGGAAGTTGAGGCGATACTACCAGTATTGTACGATTAAGCTGCGGAGGTAAGATCATATTCGCACATCTGCACTCTCGCGGCTTGGAATTATCTTGTAATCGTCATGTCAAATAATCTATTTTTGACATTTTATATATTAAAAACTAATAAACAAGCTTTTTTATTCCCATGCTGCTTGCTCAAAACACTGCGGCTTACAATGGCTTAAGTTATGGAAATTTATGTAAAATGGAGCAAGAAATGTTGTATCTTCCGATAGCTTCCACTGACTGTAGAGTAGGTTCTATCTCAGAAGTCCAAACCGGGTCACAAGCAAATTACGAGCGTCTGGTCCGTCATTCATAATTCAGCCGTCGTTAAAGAATATCCGCGTCCATAATCCAAAGACCTATTCCATATAACAGTTTTAGCGCCAAATTCAAAAAAGAAATCATAGTATACATAAACATAAGCTAGATTCCCGCAAGAGAGAAGCGGTCAACAGTTTTCAGTGATGCCGGCAAGACATCATGATGTCCCAAACATATCAAATCCGTATCGCTGATCAGTATTCTTAATCCATAATATTCGTTGTGAAGTCGTCATCTAAAGAATGATGTATCTCAGTCACGCTTTGATTGTGACGTTCATATGAGTACCATGAAGATCTTGAAGTACATGGGTTCATACGGCCCCTAGCCCCGGGTTAAGCGGAATTAGACACAAGTTACGAAACGTAGCGCCATAGATCTTGCACGCTACGTTCGTATTTTGCTATCAGCATGCGATATGTATCGCCGAATTTGAGAAACTTTGAGTGGAGGCGCTTGGTGGAATAGCCCTGTTTTATAAGTTTCTGCAACAATGTTTTGTGACGTTGATTAAAATCGTCACATTTTGCACAGGATCTAGCAAATGCTACTAAGCGAGATATGTATACGCCATATGCAGGTCCCACTGGAATATTACTGTCCCGAAAGGGATAGTTTACGATGTCGAAATTGTAATCATCTCTTTTGTCATAAAGTCGACGAGAGAGAATGCCCACTTCATTTTTATAGAGATACAGATCTAAAAATGATGTGCCTGTAGGGCTGTCTGTAGTTTCCTTCAAATCCAGTGAAGGTGGATATATATCCTTCACTGCGTCATTTATATAGCGATTATCTACAGCGAGAAGATCGTTTATATAGCGTTTGGTGAATGAGAAGGAACGGGCTTTGAATGGATCGGTTTTTGAAAGTGCCTGCATATAGTCATATTCATAAGAGGACAGATATAGGTCAGCCAACAGGGGTGCACAATTAGTACCTATTGGAATACCTATATGCTGCTGATATATTGTGTTGCCAAATTTCACATAGATATCTTGAATGAGAAATTCAAGCAACCCTAGAAACAAAGAAACATCCCATGAATGATATCTCTTGTATGTAGTAGAGCTAAAGAATGCTTTATGGCTTCCGACATTAATATATCTACGATCAGTTTTCTTGAACACAGATACTATTAACGAACTTTGACGGTCAATAAGGTCCTGATGAAGGATTGTAGTATAGAGAGTCGAGAAATCCCATGTGGATACATGTCTGTACGGTATGTGACCTTTAGCAGTTTTTCCGTAAGACATTTTGAGTTTTTCAATATCCACATACATTCAACGCCAGAGTTCTTAGAAATAGTGGCGCAATACCTTTCCAAAAATGCTTTTACCTCCTGAAGGGCCTTCGTCAATAGGGTTGAAAGAAGCTTGGTGGTGCAGCTTCTAGAACCAGCTATGAATCTAGATTTGTATGGTGATTCATGCATTTTGGGAGTCCAGTATAGTTTTTTGTGATTGTTAAATAAATCTTCCAGAGTAAATGCAGTTTGGGAGTAAGTAGGTGTATTTGATGAAGATATGTCTACACTCAATTCTTTAACCAGCACCTGGTAATAGTAATATTTACATATGAATATTATATTATTCGGAGCTTTGTCTGCTGGGACTATGACGAATTTACTCTGGAGATTTACTAGAACTTCTTGCGAATTGAGGTTTCTCAGTACTTGTTTTGCTTGGGGAAGAGTACTTTTGTCAATATGGCGGACTGTTTCAACGACCTTGCTCTTGGTGAGGTCCAGCCAATCAGCGAGTACTGTAGGTTCAACTTTTTCTCGTCTAGACCAATCAATAACGTACTGTTCCAATGCAGACAGGACTATCTTCTGGTCGGCCTTCAGATTTATTCTTCTTGGCTCTCTATATTTAGGTCCTTTCATCAGGAGTAATTTCAGATCCTTATCACTCACCACATCAAGGTCACCAGCCACAATATGTTTGCATGGTGTATAGATAAAGTTCGACGATTCACAATCACAACTATATCCTCCTGGTGTGTATAAGTTCCAGTCCATAGATCGTCATGACTGTTTTCCTGATGCTGGGACGCATTTGGATGTACGCCTCTTGTAAGTTATCCTGTCCGGCGTCTTCGATCGCTGCAGCGTGAGTATTAATAGCTGCTCTCACAATACGATACCAAAAGGTAGGTTCTTCTTCACTCCCTTGGGATGTAGGCTGACTATCTGAGGTGAAGCTCTCCGTATCAGTAAATAGACTCAACAGTCTCTGTTTCGATATCCGTCGATGGACTCTCAGCAGTCTCTGTATCAGCATCCTCCTCATTGGATTCCTCGGAGTCTGGATGGAAAGTCTTAGGGTGTCGCATCATATCGTAATGTCTGGTGAACGTGCGTTCGCACTCAGAGCATGTATAACCCATGTTGATGGTTGAACGTCGACTGTGCGTGTTTTGGGAATACACTTGCTTTTATAGACAGTAACGCCCGTCAACGCCCGTCTCAATACCTTAACCTCCTATCCCAACGGCTTATGCACTGTCGATCACCATTGGAAGGACATCATTATTTTGGAGGTTGAAGAAGATAATTTCCCGTCTCAGGCTGCGTCTCCATAAAGGTTTGAAATGCCTCGTGCAGGGCCAGAAGATTCTGTGCACGGGTAGTTGTGTTGGTATCCTCTTTGGGTACGATCTGTTTCTTATGCAGCAGAAGACATACCCGTGTCACCCATTGGATCTACAATGGGTCATCTACAGAATGATTTATCTCAGTCAGGCTTTGATTGTGATTATTCATATGAGCACCATGGGGATATTTAAGTACATGGGTTCACACGGTTCCTAACCCCGGGTTAAGCGGAATTAGACACTAGTTACGAAACGTAAATCCATAGATCTCGCGCGCTACGCTCGTATTTTGCTATCAGCTTGTGATATAAATCGCCAAATCTGAAAAAACTTTGAAGGGAGGCGCTTAGTGGCATAGCCCTGTTTTAAAAGTTTCTCCAACAATGTTTTGTGACGTTAACCAAAATCGTCACATTTAACACAGGATCTAGCAAATTCTACTAGGCGAGATATGTATACGCCATATGCAGGTCCCACTGGAATATTACTTTCCAGAAAGGGATAGTTCACAAGGTCGAAATTGTAATCATCTCTTTTTCGAGGAGAGGGAAGGCCCGCTTCATTTTTATAGAAATATAGGTCTGAACACGATGTGCCTTTGGGGCTATCTGTAGTTTCCTTCAAATCCATTGAAGGTGGATATATATCCTTCACTGCGTCATTTATATAACGATTATCCACAGCGAGAAGATCTATATGGCGTTTGGTGAAGGAGAAGGAACGGTCTTAAGAGAACAGATATAGGTCAGCCAATAGGGGTACACAATTAGTATCAAATGGAATACCATAATATATGCTGCTGATATATTGTGTTGCCAAATTTCACATAGATATTTTTCATGAGAAATTCAAGCAACTCTATAAACACAGAAACATCCCATGAATGACATATCTTTTATGTAGTAAAGCTAAAGGATGTTTTATGGCTTCCGACATTAATATATCTACGATCAGTTTTCTTGAACACAGATATTGTCAATGAACTTAGACGGTCATTAAGGTCCTAATGAGGGATGGTAGTATAGAGAGCCGAGTGTTCCCGCTGACGGTTAACATGGCGAAACAAGAAAAAATACCTGAAAGTAGAAAGAAGTATTCCTGAGCGCAGATTGGGACAAATTGCCACCCATCCATCTACGTTATTCACCATCATAGGCATAGGTATGTGCGACAAGCAAACGTCAATCAAAACCGAGCGACTTCTTTAGAAGATCGTTTTAGTCGGGTGAGGGAGGATTGCATTTTGGGTTATTTGAGAGAAATCGGTTTGTTACATAATTACAAGCGTCTAGTCCGTCATTCATAATCCAGCCGTCGTCCATTAGAGAATATCCGCGTCCATAATCCAAAGACCTATTCCATTTTCCACATAACAGTATTAGCACCAAATTCAAAAAGACAATCATAGTATACATAAACATAGGCTTGTTTCCTGCAAGAGAGAAGCGGTCAACAGTTTTCAATGATGCCGGCAAGACATCATGATGTTCCTAAAATATCAAATCCGTATCGCTGATCAGTATTCTTAATCCATAATATTCGTTGTGAAGTCATCTAAAGAATGATGTATCTCAGTCACGCTTTGATTGTGACGTTCATATGAGTACCATGAGGATCTTGAAGTACATGGGTTCATACGGCCCCTAGCCCCGGGTTAAGCGGAATTAGACACAAGTTACGAAACGTAGCGCCATAGATCTTGCACGCTACGTTCGTATTTTGCTATCAGCATGCGATATGTATCGCCAAATTTGAGAAACTTTGAGTGGAGGCGCTTGGTGGAATAGCCCTGTTTTATAAGTTTCTGCAACAATGTTTTGTGACGTTGATTAAAATCATCACATTTAACACAGGATCTAGCAAATGCTACTAAGCGAGATATGTATACGCCATATGCAGGTCCCACTGGAATATTACTATCCAGAAAGGGATAGTTTACGATGTCGAAATTGTAATCATCTCTTTTGTCATAAAGTCGACGAGAGAGAATGCCCGCTTCATTTTTATAGAGACAGAGATCTAAATAAGATGTGCCTGTAGGGCTATCTGTAGTTTCCTTCAAATCCAGTGAAGGTGGATATATATCCTTCACTGCGTCATGTATATAGCGATTATCCACAGCGAAAAGATCGTCTATATAGCGTTTGGTGAATGAGAAGGAACGGGCTTTGAATGGATCGGTTTTTGAAAGTGCCTGCATATAGTCATATTCATAAGAGAACAGATACAGGTCAGCCAACAGGGGTGCACAATTAGTACCCATTGGAATACCTATATGTTGCTGATATATTGTGTTGCCAAATTTCACATAGATATTTTTAATGAGAAATTCAAGCAACTCTATAAACAAAGAAACGTCCCATGAATGATATCTCTTGTATGTAGTCGAGCTAAAGAATGCTTTATGGCGTCCGACATTAATATATCTACGATCAGTTTTCTTGAACACAGATACTATTAATGAACTTAGACGGTCAATAAGGTCCTGATGAGGGAATAAGTTTGAATGTGTGTATGTTTTACTGCGTAGGATTACTAAGTTAGTGACTTGAGTACTTAGAATTTTGTTTGATCGTCGCTTTATAGCTGAACTATTGCTGAACGCGACATTAAACCTTTTCCATTGAGAAGATAAGTTAAATAATGATTTTATTACATCTTTTGTGTATGAGAGAAAGTACGTGGAAACAATAGTGAAACATACCATGAAATAGCTTGCATTATAACCTCTGTCTGTATAGATATACATGTATTGACTATAAAAAGAGTTGACTGGCGAAGTCTTCGAACAAATAATATGATCGATATGGAACTAGATGTTACAGATCGCTGCGAGTTATACAAGCTATCCCCGTCTGCTTCGTTTAATTGATTTTTGATAAAGTATATCTAGAATAACGAGGAATATAGAGAAGAAATCTTCAAATCACCGGAAATGTTAAGGCAATGCCAGTAAAATGTATGTATTCTAAAATACATATTGTAATATACACAACTATATTTTTTGGATTTTACCTTGCTGACCCCCTCCCCACGTGTATTTTATGAATTTTGTGAATTTACCTTGCTGATTCACCACCCCCCCCCCTTCTCGGCTGTCGCGGTATCGTAATGTTGTTGTTGATGCTGCTACACCGTAATGTTGTTGTTGATTCATCCACACAACAAAGTCTTTTCATCCGGACCAGAACTATGCCACGAACGAATATCCCCGATCCTTGCTGGGACTTAACTGAACTAACTATACATTATGTGACTATGCGTATAATATTTGTTGCCCACTTCATGACTGCTTCAGCCGCCATCGTGTTTGCCCAAAAAATAGAGGCAGTCAGCTGAAAGTCATGTGGCCATGCCTAATTTTCAGGGAAAGGGAGATCGTCTCACCTGTAGGCCGGCGGAGGATGTGAGGCGAGAGATATGAATCGAACAACAGCGGAAAGAACGCAGACTATGCTAATACAGAAAATAACTAGAGAGGTACACTCCCTGTACATCAGCTTAGTAGTAAGATTGACAATAGGAAACCGGTTTATTGTATCCTACTTTATTCATGGAATAAAAAAAACGGTGGACTTCCTATTCGTGAGTGAGTTGACGGCAACACATCTGCATCGAAATGGGCGATACCCCTAATCAATCGCAATAGTGATGACAATTAGCAGAACTCCTTATTAGAAACCAATCTGTATTTGCAAAACCATGAGATGACTTGGAATGTGCAGTCAGGGTGCAACCTACTATAAATACTGGAAAAGGTAACCACCACTCTATAACTGGGAAGCAGGCCACCAAAAAGTGTAGATAGTGATAATGAGTATCATTGAGTCATCCACGAACCTCCCCATAAGTTTCTGCACCAACAAAATGGTACACGATTCTGTGTGTACTATAGAAAGCTGAATGATGTAACTCGGAAGGACACCTATCCTCTGTCGAGGATAGATAAGTTTGGACGATCTCTCTCTCTCTCTTTCTATCTCTCTCTCTCTCTGGTGCTCTTTGGTTCAGTTGTCGTGATATCCACTTCGAATTTTGACAGGTCGCCTTAGCCGAAGAGGATCGGTTGAAAGACACGAAAATAAACAAACGGTCATGCCCTTTGGCTAAGCTAATGCGCCATAAAACATAGAGAGACTCATGGAGAATGTAATTTGAGGGCTCCAATGGGAAGAATTTCTAGGTCATTAGGTATCTCCGGAAGGTGTCAAAACAGACCCCAATAACCTTAGTGCAATGTAGGGATGACCGCATACACAAAATGCTAAGCAAATCAAAAGCTTCCTCGGACTATGTTCGTATGTTCGGTTTGTCAATGGTTTCGCAGCAATGGCACAACCACTCCACATGCGCACCGAAAAAAACGAGCTGAATCCAGCAGAGTGCGAATAATCCGTTAGGGAGCACGCCTTGTGAGTTCATTGTAAATTGTTATGTTTTTTCGGGAATAATCCATTTTATTTCGGAGATACATCGCTTTTATTTCGTACTAAACAACTGCAGGGCGCCACCATTAGATAGAGATGAGGGAAAATTACGTCAGAGTTGAGGAACAATGACGTCGGAGTTGAGCAACGTTAGCATTTTGGCGAAGAACTTGGGACGCATTCAATGACATCGCCACTGCTACGTCGCATGGAACAAGAACAATGTCACAGCCCATGCAGCCTGTCTTTCGTCTACAAATATGGCGGCTACAGCCTCTCTTGGAAAGTAAACACATCCCAAATTAACGTGGAACACCTTATTTCAGAAAGCCTATATAAAGAGCCAATTTCTGAATTAAAATAGCGTTGAGGAGACTTCTCCTTTGAACACGTAAATAACTCAGCAATCCAGAAGTAATCAACACACCAAAAACATGTACATACATTCAAATGTATACAACAAACCGATTTCTCCCAAATAACCTAAAATACACTCTTCTTTTACCCCCTCCCCCCCTAAAAAAAAGATCTTATAAAGTAGCTGCTCGATAAAAGAATCTCCTCCTTTCTCTTTAAGATCTTCATGGCATGAAATACACCTTAGGACTGTTTCCTTTTTTAATAAATGTTCGTGAGTTAATCGTGTATGGCCGATTCTACATCATCTGATCTTGGCTTCATCGAAACTTCTGGCTGCTCAGATGAGTATATCCTACAGTTTTTTAACTCATGAAATTTGTTTTTATCCATAGCATCCCATAAAGATTGAAACAGCTTTCTCACAAAAAATGCACATGGTCTGAAATCGCTTTATGGGGTTTCCAACCTCATTATCTAGGGCTGGCTTAGCCATTTCATGAGCTTCAGTATTCCATTTGATGCAAACGTGGGTATGCAGCCAACAAAATACGTCAATCTGTTGATGAAATCTACGGTCATATAATTCTAGAATGTTCAAGATGGTGTGATGACTTGAAGATCCACTATTAATCGTTTGAAGGCATGACAGTGAATCTGAGAATGCGACATATTTCCCTCCTACAGTAGACCCAATATCTTCTAAATCTGACAACAGAGCTTTGGCTTCGGCAGTGGAAATCGACCTTTTACCTGCAAGTCGACAGGTTTAAGTTTTGAAACTAAAGATAGTAGCACACGCTACTCTCTCACCATCTTTAGAGACATCTGTATAAATAGCTCAATGCGACCTGTATTTTTCTCTCCATAGACCAAATTCTCGTCTCTGCCTTTTTATATTTCGTCATTGTAATATCTACATCAGGTCTGGCTAACTGCCATGGTGAAACTATTAAGAGCTTGTTTGGTAAAATTTGACTAAGCTTAACACCAGCTGTTACAATGTGTGGTTTCATGCGAATTCCAAGAGGTGGGATAATGGAGGGTTTCTTTAAAGTGATCATAAAGTGAAGTTTCCATCAAATGAAAGACCATTACAAACGGTGTGAGAAAATATTTATTATAATTTTTTTTACGATTTTATTACACAGAGTAAACTGCAATTAAAGTATGGTATTCTATGGCGGGCTGTTGCAATCATATTTAGGTCCAGTGACGTCACACTGCCTTAATACATATATTTCAAACTGTGTATGCACCTTCCAATGCTTGATTCAAGCGCAAGGTGTGTATACTTTGAGTTTCAACACAGACTCACTGTTCCAATGTGCATGTTTCACCAAAATCTAGGAGATGGTAACTCGTAAGTGTCAAGTCAATTGGAACCTTGCGTTTAATTTCCCCGATTTTGGTGAAACATGCACATTGGAACAGTGAGTCTGTGTTGAAACTCAAAGTATACACACCTTGCGCTTGAATCAAGCATTGGAAAGTGCATACACAGTTTGAAATATATGTATTAAGGCAGTGTGACGTCACTGGACCTAAATATGATTGCAACAGACCACCATAGAATACCATGCTTTAATTGCAGTTTACTCTGTTCAATAAAATCGAAAAAAATTACCATAAATATTTTCTGACACTGTTCACTATGTTCTTTCATTTGATAGAAACTATACTTGACGGTTTACGATCACTTTAAGTATAAATCCACGTAATAAGGGTTGAAAGCACAGTTATATGCAGGATTTGATCGCGATTTTGAGATATATTGCAGTGTTAGTTTAATTCTTAGAAATTCTAAAGGAGATTCATCTGCTTCGACTTATAAACTTTCTTTTGGTGATGTTCTGAACTTGTCTTGTTGCAAACAATTGAGCCATAATCAAGCTCAGAACGTATAAGTGATCCATATAAATGAAGAAACTCCACTCACAGCTGACAACTACCTTCTACAAATCAAGGGATTTCGTGCACTTAGCTTTCAAGCAATTTATATGCGATAAGAGCGTTAATTGGTGATCAAACAATATGCCTAAGAATTTGACTTCTTTTACTACCTTGATTTCAGTTCCATCTGATGCAAGTACTGGATCTCTGTGCTGCAAATTTTCTACAAAAGTGTACAATTTGTCTTAGCTCTGGAAAACTTGAAACCATTTTTCCACTACACGATATGTTGAAATCACCTACAAATAGTGAACCATCAATTGAGGTATTCAAAACTGCAGCTAAAGCCCAACTCACACTACGAATATGTTGTATTAGAACAAAAATACTGTTCAGAACATGTTTTGTTTGCAGTGTGAGGTACCCAGAAACAGAAAATATCTGTTCGGAACAAATGTTCGTGAGATCAAACTTGTTAGATATTGCGAACATGTTTTGCCCTGAAACAAGTTTTTGTCTTCAATGTGTGATTAATGGCGAACATTTTGCCGAACATTTAGCAACAGTTATCCAATCAACTGGCAGTTGTCGATCATGTGACGAATCCGCTCTTACATGACACAACAAAATGGCCTCGCTGCTTGATCGCGGCGATAGACGGTCAAGAGAAAATGTTCGCAGTGTGAGGTTACCACGAACAAAAACAAAAGGTTACTATACAGAGTAAAAGACAAAATACTACTTAGTGGATCTGGATCGGAAGGCTTTATTAACACATCCAGTGCTGATGTAAAAACCTGAGTGAACAACTTTGTAGTCTGGTCTGAGTGTACCTGTGATGGCGTTCCAAACCTACAAACAAATTTTGGATCTGGTCCCTTTTTCAGAATTGTGTGAGCTCCTGCAAATTGACAAACCGCGGACAACAAGTATGAGGCCTCATGTAAACGGCACAGTGGAGAGGTTTAATCGAACACTAGCCGATTTGCTTCCAATGTATTGCGAGAAACAGCGTAGGTGTGGGGGGGGGGAGAATTTCTTCCCCAGGTCATGAAGGCGTACCGGGCATCTGAACACTAACACACAGGGGTCTCCCAACATGATGGTATTTGGTCGGGAAGTGATCATGACTTACGGGCACTCCTACAGTCACCCCGGGAGGGTGATTCCCACATGGATCCTGAACTGTACACATCAGAACTCCACCAAGTATCGCAAGAAAACCCAGGATACACAGTCCAATAAATGAAACCTCAAACCTAAGCAGGCTGTTTTGTTGTACAACCCCGTAAGAAGGAAATGAGTGTGTTCGAAACTCATGTCACGGTGCACAGATACATTTGTTCTCATTAAGAAAATAGATGATCTTAATCACCTAGCGTAGAAATCACCAAGACAGAAGCCGAAACCGGTTTACATCGATCGCCTAATGGAGTATAGAGGAGAAAATCTACTACTTGGGGAAGGCAATACAATGAGTTAAAATTTTCATATAAAACACTTTATTTTGAATCGGATGGTATGTAGCACAGGATCACTCGGGTTAATTGAAAACTTTGAGGCTAGATCTGGAGGGTAGCTTATATATAGGTACTAGGAAACCTTGGGGGTAGCCACGGTTATGCACGATCAGGGTGGGTCTGATCAGCCTAGGTCTGACGTGCATTGGTTATACTGCTGCTCAAGTACATGTACGTCTTGGGGAAGTACCGGTTGCTCGATTGGCGCGAGTAAGGTCCATATGGTTTCCATGTGCCTATAAATCCTAAACCTATTCACAAATAGGTTATGCTGGATACTCGCAAATTACAATTATCCGGGGAGATTATTGTGTACTGTCTTATCCAATTGCTGTTATTTATTTGAGCTGATCTGTCCTCACAGCTTCATAGCTAGCGTATCTGATTTCGCTTAAGCCGGTGCTAGAGGCCGTGTGGATATTCAACAGTCTCCACATGAACATGAACATGAACATGAACATCTGCAATAAAGGCGCGGCTGAGATACTACGGCTACCTCCGAGAAACCACCGTATTCTCGGGTCAGGTACCGAGGAAATCTTTAACTGCGGAGTCCTATGGTTGCTTTTTAGTAGCCAGACTCCAATTTTTCACACCGCTTGCATATCGATCAAATTCAAATGAAATTGACATCTAAATTGATTATACAGTGACTGTGCGTATAATGTTAGCTGCCCACATTATGATTGCTGTTTTCGAGTTCGTTCGATTCGACCCTCTCATCGCCCATATGGCCATGGTGTTCGGCCTGCTGATTTGACATGATATAATTTTGGGGTCGACTTGAATTCTGCTTAGTTTTAATTGATTCTGGAGGGTTATTTCGAGCATTGCCTATGTGTTTTACTTCACAAATTTTGCTGTTGTATTTTTTTCTGATATTGTAAATTTTCCTGATTTGCGCTACTGCAGTGAAAATGGAGCGAAGTATTTTGATGATATTAATATAAGTTTGATGCGGTGTTCACCAACCGATTAAGCCGGATTGTGTTCTAAAATTAACTGAAGTAATTGAAGTTCACTGTGGCATTTAATTCTTCGATAAAAACGCTCCCCTATTTGCCTCTATTAGGGACCTACAATGTATATAGCTTCGAAAAAACATATACTGGGAAAATGGTATGGTCAAAATTGCTGACCCACATACATGAATGTGGCCACCTGGTTGCAATTGCCTAAACTGCGATTTTTATAGTGTGATCCACAGTAAAATTAACAGTAGCTATTTTAACAGTAAGGAAAGCGCTCATTATATTTTCTTTAAGCTCTTCTCTGTTACTCTTAAATAATTATATATTTGCAATTGTAGTTAAGAAATAGTTCCATTGATCCCTTGCCCAGGAGCCGAAGATTTCATAGTAGGTACATGTAGCATCCAGTTCTTCTAAGGTACGGACGAAGTGAATAATCCGAAAATTTATTCCATATAATTTGGCTTTGACACCGAATTTTAAAAAAAGGTCAATAGTATTCTTAAACATAACCTGCCTGAGAAAAGTGATCAACAGTTTTCATTGATGCTGGCAAGACATGAAGATGTTCCCAAAATATCAAATCCGTATCGCTGATTTCGCCTCTATTCAGGGAATCTGCTATACAATCTGTCTAAGAAAGTATACATGTAGTCTGTCCATTTTCATCAGTCTACTTTTGAACTTGCAAAAATTCAACTGTTGGATAGGCAATCTATACATACATTTTTTTTGCAGCGTGCATGATAGACCGATCTCTACTTAATGGTCACCATTTTCCATAAAAATTGATTCAGATATTGCATATCAGTACATGAAATCAGTAGTATCGCGTTTTGTACGGATTAAAAAGTTATCTAAAAGGCGACGGACTATGCATATCATGGAGAAGTGGTGGCTATATCGTATAGTTCAGTTTGGTATATACAATGCAATAATAAATGCGGATATAAAATACAAGCGTCTAGTCCGTCATTCAATATTCACCCATCGTTCCTTAAAGAATTTCCACGTCGATAATCCAAAGACCTAATTCATATAACATTAACACAAAATTAAAAGGTTAAATTACAGTATACATAAAACTAGGCTAATTTATTGCAAGACAGAAGCGGTCAACTGTTTTCAATGATGCCAGCAGTAGATGTAGATCTAAGTAGATGACGGATTATATTTTTTTAATAAATTATAAATGATTTTTTAATTACGATTTTGATTTGATATGGCGTATGCTGCACAACACAACATCCAGCAATGTACATTTGGAATATTTCTAATAAAATCCTTCGTATCCTCGAAATAATGAGAGAGTAAAAGCAAAGAAAAAACAATGTTGAATCGCTAATCTTCGTTTATCGTCGTTTTTTCTAAGAACGCGATCCTGAGTTGACTCTATGCCATGGAGGCTATAATATGTCCCGACGGATCGTGATGCAATCACCCGTTCTACGTCTATTGTATCGCTTTTCTTTGTCAAAAACTATCGGCAGTCTATGTTTACTGCCGATTTGAAGAAATTCAACAGATCGCTTGACAAACATCCTGATGACACCATACATTTAAATGAGCTCGTTCGGAATATGTTGTGTGGCTTTGTGCCATACGCTATTTCCTAATCGAGCACGATTTAATTAACCATCACGCGTTGTGTCAAGAATATCATCAAATATCAATTTCAATATGTCAAGTTTCCATTGAATCATAAGTTCATCTTCAAAACAAAGAACGCATGAAACTCCACGATCCATAGTTTCCATGTATACTGATCTACGTAGCATTGCTACTTTGAGTATATAAAACTGACAAGGGGAACGAAGATAGATATATTTTGAATTGAGATGGTGCTATCAATGTTAATCGGATTATACTATCCCTTGTGCATTGAGTTTGTTCGTAGAAGCAATAATAAAAGAATGGTACATGTAGTCTCCATGATAAGCACCATCCGTAATGCCCTGTCCACAATAAATCTCAATCAAAATAATACTGACAGCGGAAATCTGATGTCAAATCACGCAAGTAGTAGAATCGCGCAAACCAGTGCATCTCAGTGATGCGACGACACTAATAGTCGCAGTCGTCGAATGGATCGGGAAAATTTCAGGATGTCGTGGCTGATTTAAGATATAATGATACTAAACAGCCAGAACATATATACGTGAAATTGGACAATTAACCATGCATGATTTTAATGTCAAAAGCGTTTTAGCTCAATGTCTGAGAGAATGGCATACACGAGCATCACGAAATGCCATGATATTACAATCTAACACACGGGAATAACACATACTATCACATTGTAATCTCCAAGGGATTGAGTGATGCTACAGCCGATGTACGTATTTAATGATCAGATGTGATTGTGATCTGAGGTAGAGAAGGGGGTTGTCCTTGTTGTATGTGATCGGACTTGGCCAATAGATGACACCTCCCAGACTTCCCAAGATTAATATCAAATATCAAACCAATCCTGAAGCATGGAAATTGTTTGGTAAGGGGTCACGTCCAATTAATCGAGGCACTTTCTCGATGCCTTCGAGATGGAGCGAGAAAATTCTCGGCTAAAACGGGGAGGGCAGAACCGGGACCCCTGACGACGTCTCCCGGTTTGCTCCCGGTTCTATCTCGATCGAAACGTCCCGGTTTTCGAGATGGATACAAAATTAATGGGTAATCTCGATGGGGGTCCCGGTTTGTATATGTCCGTGTTTTATTGCATTTAAATTGGTCGTTTCTTAGTTTTCATGCGATCAGAGTGTAGTCCGGGTACCATATTTTGGAAGGCGATCGTCGTACAAGCATATCGCAGCCTAAAATATAATTTCGTGTTATTAAATCGATATATCCATGATCTGAATCCAATTGAGAGAAAACGTTTCATTTATCTATATAAATTAAGAATAAAAAATTGAATGATTTTCTCACACATTGATTGTATATCTGACTAATATCCGACGCGGAATAAATGACGCCGCATCAACTGGATATAATCTGAATAATAATGATATGAAAGCATGCTAGAATTATTATTCCATAAAATTGTTTTAAACCAAACATAGATCGTTTCAACCGAAGAATGAAGTGTTTGACCTGTGTTTTAACTTCGGTGTGTAATTTGTTTTATAATTTTGTATTATTGATGGCAGATTCCATTTTACTGAGAATTACTGTCTTGAAATATAATTCAAGTAAGGAGATTATATATAATTTTTTCCGATATGAGTTTGTCATGCAGAGGTTAGCGGAAATAATGATAATCGGAACAAGAGGTTTTGATAATTCACACCACAGTCGGTCTGTGAAAACCGTCGGCTTGAAACAACAGCGAAGAGGGAGAGGGAAATGAAAGTAATTAGCACCCAATTCAGAGTGTAACCAGGCTTTAAATCAACGTTCATGTACATTTCACTACAACAATACCACGTGTTGTCAGTGTGAAAAGCTTAGATGGAATGCTCAAATACTTCGATCGGGCGTTTATGTTTATATTGTCCGGTTTCCAATACATTACCAGCCGCTCCTGTGGTCTTCAAAGTTGCTCTATTTCTGAAAACCGGGAAAATCTTTGAAGAGACGTGGTACAATATCCTATCAGATAGGTAATATCAAGCAAAACCTCCCATTCTGTTATATTTTCAATAGAACATATGGAATTTTATTTCAGACTTATTACAATTCGCAGTTCCTGGACATATCTAATGAATTGATTCAAATTCTAAAACAGGTTCGAAATAATTTACACTGAATAATAATGAGCCAACTTACGTAAATAAATTGATGATGTTTTTTAACCTTTCCATGCATCAAAATTACGCTGTCAGAGCAAGTATGCGACTACAGATCTCTGGACGGAATAACAAAATAATGTTTAAAAAAAACGTACTTCATTATCCATGGCTTAATGCTTATGTACTCGCCGAGAGTAGTCTCGCTGTCACGGAGAAGTACAAATAGAGCGAGCATACGTCTTCCGAATGGTTTAAACCTTCATTTGAAGGCATGCATCTCGATTCCATTCTCGAAGCAAGTTGTTTTATTTCGAGGGGGATCGAGATGGACTTTTACTTCGAGAGAAAACCGGGAGCAAACCGGGACAACAATCGATAGAGATAAACCGGGACCCTTCGAGACGAGATATTTATCGGTTTTACTCGTTCATCGGGAAACCGTCTCGATCGATTGGACGTGACCCCTAAGTAACTGAAATTTTATCAACTTATTTTTTTTTTAATTTTCTTAAATTCTGTGACGTTTTCAAACAATATCAAGCAATTGCACTATCCTGTTGTGTTAGAAACGAGTTGATAATATAGACACCCCACATTGGCCACACCGTGATTTTTTTATCCACCTTCACTGGGTTAGAATGGAACAACTTATATGGAACAACTTATAGCCAAAGCAGGGCATTATATTTATACACCACAACGATTAACGCTTCTGCACGTTTAAAATTTAGACACTGACAACCTACCATCTTCCTGAATATGGCGTAAAAATATCGCGCCTAGTAGCGTTTGCCAGATCCCGTAAAATAGTGACAATCTCGATCAAGTACGGTACCGGTACACAAAACTAAAGAGACATAGTCCTACCACAGAATGAGCCAGTCCCAAGGTGTATTCCATGCCATGAAGATCTCACGGTGAAACATATTCTTATCGAATGAACAGATTTTAAGATTGTAAGAGATGTTTTTTATCGAGCGACTACTTTGGTAGATCTTTTTAGTGGGGTAAGGGAGGATTGCATCTTAGGTTATTGGAGAGAAATCGGTTTGCTACATCAGTTTTAATGTGTGTATGTTTTAATGCGTCGGATTACTAAGTTATTGACTTGAGTATTTTGTTTGATCGTCGTTATATATCTGAAATGTTGTTGAATGCGACATTAAACCTTATTCCTCTCTCTCTCTCTCTCTCTCTGGGAATCGCCTTCAATCAATTTATCAAATTTGGTGATTAATATGTCACACTGATGAGGAAGTAAAATCGTCGAATGTATTATCTTTGGTGCTACGTTTTCCAACGAATCTGAGTTAGCTTAATCAGGATAATAGAGAACACTGATTACATTTGTCGTCAGAAAGTTCCTGGTGTCTTGCTGGTCCCCTAAGGTCAAGGAACATGGAAAATCCGTCAGGAGAAAGTTATTGCTTATACTGTCCAGTGGAGTAGGAAATACAATAACGTTGCCAAATTTAGTAACAAAATGCGTACCGGTACTTTGAATGATTCGTTACTGAAAGCAATAACAGATTTTGGTGCTGTTCAAGATAGATATCACAAAATATAACGAAATTTAAGAAGGCAGATACGAACCATCTCGTATATACACAACAATTAGTCCTACGTAGAAAAAAATACAGATCGCATCAGGCGATTTATACAGATGGTTTATACAGCTGGTGAAAGAGTAGCGTGTGCAACTATCTTAAGTTCCATAACTGAAAACTCTCGACTTCCAGGTAAAAGTTGGATTTTCACTGCCGCAGCCAAAGTACTATTGTAAGCTTTAGACGGTATTGGGTCCACTATAGGAGAAAAATATGTCAAATTCTCAGATTCACTGTCATGCTTTCAAGCGATTAAATTTGGAACTTCAACTCATCCCACTATCTTGAACATTCTACAATTATATGACCGTAGATTTCCTCAACAGATTGATAGTGTGTTTTGTTGGTTGCCTAGCCACGTTGGCATCAATAGAAATACTGAATTTGGTGAAATGTGCTTATGTGAGAAAGCTGTTTCAATCTTTATGGGATGCTGTGGATAATAACAAACTTCATGAATTCAAAAAGCTGTAGGCTATGCTCATCTGATCAGCCGGAAACCTTTCGATCAAGCCTTGATCAGGCGATGTAGAATCGGCATTACAAGATTAACTCACGAACATTTACTTAAACAAGAACCATCCCCAAGGTGTATTTCATGCTACGAAGATCTCACGGTGAAACATATTCTGATCGACTGTATACATTTTAAGATTGTAAGAGATTCTTTTTATCGAGCAGCTACTTTTAAAGCTCGTTTTAGTCGGGTATTAAAAAGAAGATTGTATTATAGTTTATTTGAGAGAAATCGATTTGTTGTATACATTTTAATGTATGTGCATGTTTTTAATGTGTTGTGTTGATTACTCCTGAATTGCTGTGTTATTAACTTGTTTTTGCTGGAAAACTTAGAATTTCGTTTGGTCGTCGCTATTTTGATGAAATATTGCCGAACGCTGAAGTTAAGCCATAATCCTCTCTCTCTCTCTCTCTCTCTCTCTCTCTCTCTCTTCGATCACTTTCGCAGTGTATATTTTCAGAACCTTCTTTATCCTAAAGCTATTTTCGATGAGCTGAATATACCGCGTTGTTTATGTAAAGTTGTCGATGTTCGTTTTCACACAACCAGACAATATATACAGGTATATATATATCATTTTCTGTTCTTCAATACTTGGTTAATATACCCATTTAAAAATGTTCAGTGATCTTTAATTATTTTTTTGGGGAGCTTTAATATGTCTTGACTTGTGTGGTTGCTTTACCTAAGTGTCGAAATCCTTCGTTTTGGCGCCAAAGGTAGTCTAAAATACTTCCTGGTAAATTTCAACAAAGGGAGATAAATTCTATAGTCTTTGCGACCGGTTCCTAGAATTAGAATCACTTTTATACCCGTATTACTCTTTTCAGTAGCTGCTTGACTTGGTTATTTAAGACGGTCACGCTATTGCAAATTGTGTTTTGTTATTGTTCGTAGTATCTGTCTGGTAGCTTGCTATTAACAATAATTCTACCCAATTTCGTACTATACCGGACTTTTTATACGGGAATAAATTGTTGTTCTGATCATGGCAGGGACAATTTCAGATCAGTATTGACTACATTCACGACCGAATTTAAGCAACGTTGAACCTGGTTAATATTTGGAGAGGCATTGTGGGCTGATTAGGGCACAGGATAATAGAAACTGGCGATTCTCTCGTGTCTTGCTTAGGTATGTATCGTAGTGATATGACTGAAACATTGGTGAAAACGACGTTAACTTTTATTCATTTATTACATTCACGATTTTCTCAGCAAGGTGCGGAATAGAGACTTATTCTGGATGCTGAATCTTAACTCTATATTCTCGCATTGTTTGGGTCGTATTTTTAAAGGGTTCGACAATGTAGATTCCGCCTCCAATATCATCACCTTACTGTTTTGATATTAACAAAGGACACGTCGCAGCCATTGTCAGAGAAAGTTTGATAGAAAGCAGATTCACGATGATATTGCGTTAAAATAATGGGTGGATTCCCGAGTATACATCGTTCGATTAGTTTTATATGCGTTACCTCTGAGATGTGTTTACCGTCTGTCATCAGCAAGGAAAACAGCACACATCACCACTAAAGTATGTCCGCATACAGCAATTTAGATTATTTAGTCCAGTGAATACAATCGAAACTCTAAGACTGAAATAAGTAGATAGAGAATTGGAGATTATCGATATTCCAATTATCCTGAATGATCCAGAGGGTTGTTATTGTAGTTTTGACAATGGCTAACATGGTGGAGAATGAAGCGATTGGTCGGCGTCGGGCCTCACAGACATATGTTGTGGATAAGGACTTGCATGCTACTAATATTTTTCTAACGGTCACGCAGTTGTTCCTCGCTTTCCACGGAATGACTTGATAGAGTTGTTACATCATTGCTCTTGGATATAAATTTGAATCTAACATGTCTAATGCCACTCAAACCGGCGATAGTGGCCATGTTGTCAGATCATTCGACATGAATCACTACAATAAAATCCTGGCTAAGATACAAATCATCACAGGTAAAACTTATTTGTTGTTATGCTGTTTTTAGATTGCAGCCAGAACGTTGGCCTGTGGGGGCATATGACTTCTTGTCAGTACGTCGGCATCCTTTCCCAGCACATCTATAAGTTGCGTGTAACTGTAACATCGTACAAATCAGGTTGGAATTGTAATAAAATACTGATCCGTGATACGGACTTGACTATAGGTTAGGTATTGCTTGCATGACAACTGTCAGTGAGCCCGGATGTAGAGAGATTAGGACATGTTTATACTAAGCTCTGAGAAATTTGTCCAATTCTGCGGATTTCAGCTGATCTTAGGAACGGTCTCCATTTATCGTTTTTCCTTCAATCGCGAATTTTCTTTGGGAATCTCGAAGAAATCCCGATCCTATCGGGAATTCATCGCGAGAATGTCGAGAAAATAAAATGGAAAAACCCAAATCGTTTTCAAAATTCTCGATTGATTTTCTCGATATCGGTTTTTATTCGTTCTTTTTGACCCATCGAGAATCAATCGGTTTTTTTCGATCGAGAGAATGTCGAGAAATTTTGGTCGAGAAAGCGTCGAGAGAATATCGCGAAACCATGGAGAGGTGAATGAATACAATGACGTCATTATCAGCCTAACACCTGTTTACACCGCTGTGCGTGATTGGGCTATAAAGTATAGGTCAGAATAAAACTGAACTATTGCCGGGGCTTTAGAATGAAAAACTAACGTATTTTGTCCGTTGTTATTTATAAGAACTAAGTAGGAGATGAATATAGTTAGTATTAGTGTTAGTTTGCCAAATTATTCAACGTAAGTAGATCAGTTCGGATTAGCTTGAAGTTGAACATCCGACTTCCCCGTACGACTCATAGCAGTATATACGGTAATACGGTAATTTAAACCACATGTTATCGCTGGCAGTTTACCTTTTATATTTATAGGAAATGATCAGAAATGAAATCATTTTTACATATGTAAGTTACAACAGTACGTCATGTAGAAAGGACAAAGAGAGTTAAGTCTACAGTGGAAGTTCAATTTTGCCGACGATAGATGATTACTATCCGAACTTTTCTGATCTTCCGCGAAAGAATAATGCGTACTTCATACACATATTGAGGAATAAACACATACTGTTAAATGATATTTAACGACGGAATGACTGGTCTATGGTTCAACGAACAGTTTACGGCATTTGCCCGACAACACGGGCAAAAATGACCAACTTCAATAACTTAAATTATTATACCTGATGTAAATTCGTAATATTTTCATTGGTTGACAGCCTGTCACGTGTCATTCTACAAATCGTGATGTTTAGTGATGATGCAGTCATATCTTGCCTTACCGTTGAATAAATGTCATGTACCACGGCAGAGCGTTGGACATGACATTTATTCCACGGCGACCAAGCTAGAGTTGCCTCCCATCGCGCGCGCGCCAACATACTCCCCGAAACGAAGATTGAGGTACCAGACCACTATTAAAAATAGTGCCGATCCGTTAACCCCCTTTAGGCAACCTCTGCCAGAGAGGCGAATTGTTTTCAATATTTTTTCCAGTCTCTGTTGCGAGGAATAATTGAAGGCCAGTGGTGAGTGATTGGAGTATGGTATGTGTTTGGTTCCGCTGTGAGTTTGATTTTAACTCAAGGCCTAATAAGGAGTTGCCAAGAGGGACTATTTGGGTGCCTGTGCACCGCTTTCTGAAAGCAGAGAAAAAAGCCAAAATTATGACGTCATTTGTAGGAGCGCTCATAACTCAAAATTTCAATGGGCGACCCCCGTCAAGAAGTCTGTCCGGTTGTAGTACTTGAATTAAAGTACTTCTGGCCGAAACATGGAAGTCGAGACTTAATTAATTAATCGAGGAGATGCAATTACGTTAACAGTTTTTAACATTGCCGCCAATGTAAATTTTAATACCAACAAACCAACCAACCAACCATATGTCGGCCTGATTTGTATACGTAGGCCCGTTGGTGTTAGAAATTGATGAATGTGATTTGATAATTGAATGAAATAAATTTGACATCTTTTGAAAAGGTACGTAAGATCACCGAGAACGTTACTCTTCCAACTTATGCGACAAAGTCGACAAACAAGCCGAGGTCGAACAGTTGATATTGACACGGGATTTTGAAATCAACAACGGTCCGCGCAGTGTTGAACACGATATGCTTATTTCACCGTACCATCCTCATTCACATGATTATAAAGTCCCATTTTATTCAAATATGACATTCGGTATAATAAAACAACTATTGCATGTTATAGAGTGGGACATGCGCGCGAGTTGTACATCACTTGTCTCGAGCTGACAAATCGTGATGTCCCACTCTATAACATGCAATAATTGTATATGGTCTTATATTTTGGAACATCATGATGTCTTGCCGGCATCATTGAAAATTGTTGACCGCTTCTCTCTTGCAGGAAACAAGCCTATGTTTATGTATACTTTTGTCTTTTTGAATTTGGTGCTAATACTGTTATATGGAAATGGAATAGGTCTTTGGATTATGGACGCGGATGTTCTCTGGTGGACGACGGCTGGATTGTGAATGACGGACTAGACGCTTGTAATTATATGTTTGTATTGTATTGCTTTTACCCCTCGGGCATGAATATGCAAATAAATTTTATCTATCTAAATGGAAAAATTCTGAGTAAATTGTGTGATTTAAAAAAAAATCTTTTTCTTGAATGAACATATATGGTATTATATAACACGAAAGCACCTTCTGTGTTACCGATGAAAAGCTATTTTATAATCTTTCTTTTTCATGCGTATACAATATGAAGTCAGTGTTTAGTGGGCTATATTTCTCGATATTTTCAAATATCTGTAATAAGAAAAAAATGCCACTCTACCTGGGAT